>JAVQJG010186220.1:0-13306 GCA_036024015.1 Craterocephalus amniculus | reverse complement strand
TTCAGTTGATTTGTAATGAATACACAATGTATGACATTTCATGTTTTTTAATTGCATTACAGGAAATAAAGAACTTTATCACAATATTCTAATTTTCTGAGACAGACCTGTATGTGATTGCTATTTTCACTGTATTGTTTTCTTCACCTGCAGGCCCTGAACAAAGCTCTGCAGTCCATCATGGGCAAGAGTAACCTGCGATTTGCTGGGATGAGTATCGCAGTCAACATTTCTGTGGACGGTCTTGGCCTACTCATCCCAACCACACGGCAGGTTGGATGACGCTTCATTACCAAGCTACTCAAGGATACAAATTAATTCAATCATTTTCTTAAAGTGGTCTCATCTGATCTAAATCATTATTTTACTATATAGAATAAGCAAATAAGTAAATATTGTGTAAATTGGCTCAGATCTTTGTAGCTATACAACACTTGGTCTTAACTTTCTTGATTTCTCATACAAAATATTTACCATACATGAATAGAAATGCCTTTTGTCCCATTGTCTGTCTCAGGTGATAGCACATCATCCCATGCAATCCATCTCATTTGCCTCTGGTGGAGACACAGTGAGTGCTGCAATGCTGTTTGGAATAAACATTTAACATATTATATATCCAACTCAGTTGAGGTTTATTTGTTTCCAATATCTTGATCCAAAAATCAATGAATTTTGTAATATATGTCTAACTTAAGGCTGACCTAATTGAATGGTCCATCCCGTTGCAGGACACACCTGATTATGTTGCATATGTGGCTAAAGACCCGGTGAATCAGAGAGGTATGTCTCCCAAGAGCATCTGTTTCTGCCTAGCTACACACTTCTCTCTTTCTTAAATAAGGAGTGAAACGCCAGGGCTGCTATAAAGCTCACTCTCACATGCTGCTCATTAGGAGGGAGATTTTTGCTTTTGTAATGTATTTCTTTTGCTCTTTTTGGTTGTCTTCAGCATGTCATATCCTGGAGTGCTCCGACGGTTTAGCCCAAAGTGTCATCAGCACCATCGGCCAGGCTTTCGAGCTGCAGTTCAAACAGTATCTCCACAGCCCTCCTAAAACCATGGCGTCCACGGAAAGGTAACAGGAAGTCCTGTCCAAACAATGACATGCTTGAATTAATTAGAAACCTTTCAAAGAGTTTTTGATTTAAAAGAATTAAACATCAATGACATTTTTAAAATCTGTAGGAGGATGACAGGCAGATGGCCAATACATTTGATTGTAATTTACACCTCAAATACAGTAAATACACAACATGAGCCAGGCATCCTCCCGAGAAATGATTGTGCACAATTCTCAGATTTCACTGTTATTTCTTAGGAGATGTGATCGTTTGTTCTAGTCTTACTTTAGAGCCCATCTTACGTTATAAATATACAGATCTTTTTGCACTATGACAAAACATCGAATGTTTCAAAAGGGATGCCTCTGCAAGTAGGCTAACCAAAGAAGCATCTTCTTTTCTGGTTTCAAATTAACATCCTCCTTCCTGCCAGTGGCATCAGTTCCAGGGATATATATAAATACCTATCTGATATATATCGATCACATTCAGACACATTTGATGATACAGCACTGGATCAGAAGAAATCTATTTGAGAAGCCAGATTTCTTTTTCTTAGCGCCAATCATCCACATCCACATGAGTATACTGTAGGTTTTTACTATATTTAGACATGTCGGTCCATCAGATCTTAATGAAATATATCCTCTCCTTAACCTCTCCTGTATCTCTGAAGGTCTGCCAGGACAGAGGAACCCATGTGGGGGGAAGAAGAGGACTTTTCTGACCATGATTATTACAATAGTATCCCAGGGAAGGAACCTCCGGTTGGGGGAGTTGTGGACTCAAGGCTAAGACCCAGTGGATCCCTTCTGGGTCACATCCACACCCAACCCCACAGCAAGACAGCACTTCAGGTGAGTGTTGGGGATGGATATGAAGACAATACCTGATTTAAGTGCTGCTTTATTGTCCAGTTTTGCAGTCCTTGTACATTTCATTTTATGCACGGTGTATTTCTGCTCCACCACTGCACCGATCATTCTTCCAGCACACCAGTTCAGCATGACCACTGTAACTGCCAGCACTGGGAAAGGGTGAAATGCAACCTTATCATATAATGCTATCTGAAATGTAACAGAAATGTCATCTGGTCATTATAGTGTGTAATTAAAACCTATCACATAGACTCAGAGTAATCTCTCTGAGATCTCCATCATCAGCTAATGACTGATGGAGTTGCTGCTCCTTCTCCCTATAATTCACAGAGAATTAAAGCAATGGAGCATGAACATGTACCCCATTACTGTCTTCCTGCACTATAACAGCCTAAGACAGGTGCAATTACATTTGGTAAAAGAAATCATCGGCTTCCCCTTGCATATGTTCCAGAATATGGTCACTCACAGTAGCTCTGGTTAAACAGATAAGTGTTTATTAACAAAGTGTTTCCTGGTGTGGTTTTGTGTTTGCAGGGCTCACCAGCCAAGAGAGAACACGCGTCTTACCCACCTGGTCAGCTGTGTTATGAGCTTCACTGGGACACTGAAACGACGTGCAGCTCAGGTGAGACACCCTGTGGCAGAAAGTGACTCTGACGGATGGAAAAATGTTAGATTTTTAACACGTAATCAGAGTGAGAAATAAGTCAAGTTTTTATTTCTAATGCCAGGAGGCTTTTTATTCACCCACTAAACTCTGTATCTTAAAAGAGGCTTGGTTCAATATCTTCGATGGGCTTTGAATGTTAATGTGTATTCATGGCTGGACATGGAAGATGTTTTCCAAGTTTGTTCTGTTTCAAGGTCGAAAATTCAAATTAACTTTGTGGCCTGAATGAGTTTCACTTCCTAACTAGCACAGAGAGAGGCTCAGTGTCTGGTTTCTTTCTAGGCTCACATTAATAGGAATTTTGGGATCGCTGATCAGAGCAGCCTTTAAGTTAAAAGTTGTTAACATGCTGCACAAACATCTGTCATGTCTGATTCGACAGTTTCAGGGATCCACAAGGTTTTCTCACCTCTGTTACATTATTTTGTCTTTTAAACCAAATGTATGGATATCAAGAGGCATAGCTTATAGTTATTTCACACTAAATATATAACTTAGATGCAAGATTTGCTACTGAAGATGTAGAACTTTACCAGCTACAGTTGGTGTAAGTGAAATGGTGATGCACTTTCAAATTCATTTGGTACCACTACAAGGCTATCAAATCCTGATGAGTGACTCAACATTTTCAAGTACTAAGCCAAAATAAATCCAAAACAAGATAGCAGAAACAAGCTGAGCATATTTTGTAATATACTGTGTGATGAAACTCAAAATTTCCTTTTATGATTTTAACCACAAGAGGGGGCCCTAATCCACAACACAGGAGTACAAGTATACAGACTAACTCACAGAAAAATATTTCAAAAAAGTCAGAAATCTGATAAATGCATTTGTTTTTCTCTTGCATGACATCAGATGGTTACCTGTGTGCTGATGGGCAGCCATCAGGCAGCAAAGACTATGAGGAGCACCAGTACGTAAACACTCAGAGTCTGGAAAACCTGAATTCACTCACGCAGGGTCCAGATGGAAACAGAGGGGCCAGGGCCCCTGAAAGTCCCAAAAAGGACCTTTTTGATATGAGTGAGTCCTTCAGTTTAATATAGCAAATACAGTGAGGGTATAAACAGCATCTTGATCTAAAGCTATAGTGGAATATAAAATGTATTTTTCCCTTTGAGGGCCCTTTGAGGATGCTTTGAAGCTCCATGAGGCCTGTGGCGGAGCAGTTCTGCCAAGCATATCGGGAGGCACCGGACTGCAAGCTGAAGGGGGAGGTGTTCGAATCTTGGAAGACCAGTGGCCCAGCCCTCCACGACGCAGAGCCCCCGTTGCCCCAAATGAGGAGCAGCTCCGCAGGGAGCCCTGGTACCACAGCCGGATGAGCCGGCGAGACGCAGAGAAGCTCCTGGTCCGAGACGGAGACTTTCTTGTCCGGGAGAGCACCACCAACCCTGGGCAGTATGTGCTAACAGGCATGCACTGTGGCCTGCCCAAGCATCTTCTGCTAGTGGACCCTGAAGGAGTGGTGAGTCTGTCAGCAAGTTACAGTTTATCACACTGCACACTGATTGTTTCCAGAGGTCATCATGGTTACTAAGAGCCTGTTTTCCTCCATAAAGGTTCGGACCAAAGACATGCTATTTGAGAGCATAAGCCACCTTATATCATACCACCTGAAGAATGAGCTGCCCATAGTGGCGGCAGAGAGTGAGCTCCACCTTAAACAGGTGGTCAGGAGGAAGCAATGAGTCATCCGACCCTGCGTGGGATGTAAAGTTGGACTGTATGTATATCATAGAGAGAAAGATTCGAATGAGAGATATGTCAATGTCAGCTTTATTTATGTAGCACATTTCAAAGGCCACTGGCCGATCAAAGTGCTTCAAAGCACAAAGATCTACAAGAAATTAAAACACAATAAAACGGCAGAATAAAAAATAATAATAATAACAATAAAGGAAAAATAAGTGAGGCAAATGCAAAAATCAAGTGTGTAAAAGTGACTGAGAGTTACTCTGCTCAGCTGAAGGCCAGTGAAAACAAATGGGTCTTAAGATGCGTTTTAAAAATGGGGAGGCTTCTGGCGATCCTCACAGAAAATGCTAATTAATCCTAATACTAACGCCATCCTTCTCTCTCCCATATTTCAGCTGAATTCTTCTGATCTCGTGCAACCCACTGAAAAAAAGAATTTGGGAATCAATTTTCTTGGATGACTGTTACTTTGAACGACTGCTAACACTTTCTTTCCATGGACATACCTCGTGAGGAAAGTGAGGTGACATCACCTTGTACTCTCTCTGCCTGCTGGCTGTCAGGGTAAACTAAAACATTCACCGTCGGTCGTAAACTCCTCAGCATGCAGCAATTAAGCTAACGAGAATCTGCAGTGCGTCCCTTGCCAGAGCTGCATCATCACCAAGGTCAAAACTGAGAGTGACAGCTGTTTGGAAAGGACCCAACCTCAGGAAATTTCACATGGAGTTGATGAACAGTGAAGAAGAAATGTCATAAACATCACCACAAGAAAAATTTACAGTGATTTTCTCAAACGGATGCTGAAGTTCATACCTGTTTAAATATAAGATGTTACTTTTCTCGAATGACTCTGAGAAGTAAAAGAAGACAAATCTGTCTCTGTGGAACATAAAGACTGTTACACAATCAGTCTGCAGTATCTGAGAAGGCACAAAGGAAATACAATGAACACGATGTCAGTCTTAAATATAAATAAAAGCTGCAATCTTCAGCCTTATTTGTTTCTCCATGGTGATCTAAATATTATCTAGAAACATATTGTACTGACAGTGACTCTTTTTCACCTCATTTACACGTAATGTCAACCATTTGTGTCGTAAGGAAACAGTCGTTCAGAGTTTGATAAAATGTCCTGTGATGGTTCCTGGTCAGACTCCAGTCTGTGGTGATGCATACATCCTGTGCTAAAAACAATCCGCTCTGTGTTCAAACTCACTATATCATGTGTTTTTCCCCCAGCCCCCCTACTTCAGTGCCTTAATAACTACACTGACAGGCATTTGTGTCAGAGTGTATATAATGTTCATTTATGCTCCTATTGCAAAAGACTAGTTTTTCTTGCCATGCCAATGAAAAAAAAGAAGAAGAAAAAAAAAGAATAAACTTCAGGTAGATTAAGCTCTTATTTCTGTGAACAGTAACGTAAGCTGCTCGGGTTTTGGCTTGAGTAATGGTTAATCGCATCAAAGCTGTTTTGATTGCTGTTGTCTTATGTGTGTCCTTCTGAAAAAGTCCCCTGGAAGATTTCCACTTTTAGAAGTCAGCCACTCGTTACTCTCCACAGCGACTGATCTTGAAATGGGGATTTGGATTTGAAATCCTTTCTTTGTCCTAGCTCAGGGAAATTCATCATCTTAATGGTTGTCCCTAACCTCATGTCTTCAGATGGTATTCGTGTCTGTAAGGCGCCTATGCTGCCCAAGCAAGTCCCCCACCCCCTGGTTTTCTTTAGCTATTGTTATATTTTTGCAAAGTTGTCTGCTTTTTTTTCCTTCTTGAGACCCACCACTGTTCTCAGTGTCAACATCCTCAATGCACAGAGACATGAGTTACATGCAATGCTTCTGGTGAGCTCATTTATCTTTTCTCATTTTGGCATTTCCCCTTTTGCTTTCTCAGGAATATCTTGGATGTTTTAATTTAAATATTAAGTGGAATGGCTATTTGTCAATAAAATAAATGGAAAAAAAAACAGAAGAAAAAAAATACATCTCAAACTGTGTTTGGTAATTTGTGATTTGAATGTACTCATGTTGCTGCCCAATTAGAGTTTCCATTAGCCAAAAATACAGTAGAGGGACATTTCAGAGGATAGAGACCTATCGTATACACACATTCAACTGTATCTGTGCGTAAAACATGTTTAAAGGGGAGAAAAAACAGAAGGAACAGCAGATGAGTAGCTTTCTTTTTATTATTACAACATTATACAAAACCAGTCAGTTTGTTACACAATCTGCATACGATTCAATCATCAAAATAACCACTCTGTATCTACATTCACTTCCTATAACAAACTCCTGGAAGATCATAAAGGCACTCCACATCTAACCATCTCTCTGTGTGGTTAGCAGTCAAGCAATGAGACTGTTATTGAAGTTAATTTCACTCATGCATGCAGACCACAAATCTGTTGTGTTTGGCTTATTAAACAAAGTCTTCATGACACCGATCACGTAGGTTAAGCTGCATCAGGAGGCCTCAGTGTCCTTGCTGTGTCATGCTCAGAATCTGAAGAAGTAGGCGTTGCACCTCTTCATCCATGTGACCCTGTGGAGCACAACATCCAAAAATATTGGAGGAATGCAGTTTACACAAATCTGAAGAACTGGTCATTTCAATACATGCTCAAAAAACACAATTTTATAGGGAATAACTACTTCTTCCACTTAAATGAACAGCTTTGAACCCATTAAGAGCATATTACATAATGAACTTATCAAGTATAAACCAGGCTTCTTCTAATGTGAAACAGGATAACTTAATGGGTTCAGCTCTGTGATCTAAACTGATTCACTTTAAAATTCTTGCAAGCAATGAAAGGACAATTATTTCCCCCTGTTTTACGTATACAGCACTGTTTATGCTAAAAACGTTACAAATATCCTCATCAAAATACCATGATCTTTCATTATATGTATATGTGTGCGACTGACCTGTACAGCTGCCAGTAAATGGGAGCGGTATACAGCCACCACCTGTCTGTGCTTTCTCTCCCAATCCTGGGGAAAAAAAAAAAGTCACATCAGGGATTTTTAAAAGAAAGCTTTTTAGTTGTATTGGGTTTTATCATTGTCCATCACATCTCTCTTCACCTGAAGCTGTTGGGTGAGTATGGAAATCCTGTTCTGCAGCGCCATTTGTTGTCCGGGGTTACCGTGCTGGGTGGATGAGGAGGAGGAGGATGTGATACCAAGCGGAGGTGAGAGGGCTCCCAGAGCCTCTTTTAGCCGGAAAACCTCCTTGGAAAGTTCTGTTATCTACACAGACTCAAACATCAGTTTGCCACCTTAAAACCTCAGCTGTAGCTACTAAGATGGGGCCTACACATTCTCACCTTGCGGTCCTTTTCTTTCACCAGGCCCTGGGACTCCTGGATGTCTTTGTGAAGCTCCTGGATGTGGCTGGACTGCGATTGTAGTTCAGACAGCTGCTGCTGCACGCTGGCCAGCTGGGACTCTGCCACCTGCCGCTCGCTCTTGTTGAAGAGCGCCTCCCTCTGCACCTGGAACACCTAGACCGGTAAAACCAATCACGTTATTCTGTTTCTATTCAAATATTGTTCAAATTGGTCACATCCTGGATCTTTATTTTCCTTGTTTTTGCAGAGGATGAAAGAGATGCGCAGTCACAGGTGCAGAGCTGAGCACCTGTGGTTATTAAAAAGGGATGGCGTCATACATACAAAGGCAATTCAAAGCTCTTTGTTGATTTTGATATTTAAAGACAGTATAGCATGGCATCGCGATTAAAAAAATGTTGTTTTGAGAAATTCTCCGATGTGTCTCTTCAGGTATCAATTACAGGAGTTTGTAATATGATGAAGATTCATCAGTTAGTGGTGGAGTTCGCATTGTGGTCTTGATGACCAAAACAACTTACAAAAGAACTACTTACAGTATGGTTTGTTAGGAAGGAAAATCAAATCTCTTGATTGACTGGAAATGTGTAATTATCAAATAATCCTGCTTGCACTCTTGCCAGCAGCCGTCACACTCACCCTGACGTGATAATGTCTGAGATGATGAGATACAGTAATGCAGCGGCTCTCACCCATGTATGTGTATAACACTACATGATTTTTATGGCACACTGACGTTCAGGTATACGTTCAGCCATAATTACCCTGCAGCATCCCGAGCTTGAGAAGACACATTTAAAAAATTTTTTTCATCCTGGACTATCACCTTACAGCCGCATTTTGTTTTACAGCACGGTGTCACATAGTCCAGCACCTGGATATCAACTACTTGTCATATTGACTGTACACTGTGGCTGACTCTACACAAAAATACTAGAGGATATGATCAGAGGATGCAAAGAAAAGAAGGAGAGAAAGGGATGGAGGGAGAGGTAGACAATAGTCACATCGGACTGATTTTGACTACCTGGAGAGACCTCAAAGAAAACAGGGTTCAAGACATACATTTGGTTCAGTAGTGGGGCTTTAAAGAGACATTGTACAACTTAGACAATTTTATTATACAAATGATATATTAGAGGATATATATTGTAGAATATAGTCATCCAGAGAAAAATCTGTCTTTTGTCCTTACTGCATATAAATAAAGCATTCTATAAGCAACTTCTACTAAGTAATGTAGTTACCTTTGTTTAACTTAATGGACAAAAATAACCAACCATCCAATATTCTATACCACTTTTTCCAATTCAGGGTCATGGGGGAACTGGAAACTATATCAGCAGTTACTCTGCAAGAAGCAGGCTACACCTTGGACTGATCACCAACCCAGAGCAGGGCCACCTACTCACACTCGCTGCTGGGGAGAGTTTAGAGCGACCAGTTAACCCAACATGCATGTTTTTGGAAAGAAGGAGGAAGCTAGAGAACCCACACATCCATGGGGTGAACATGCACACTCCACACAGGAAAGCCCCTCTTCCATCTCCCCCAGCCGAGGCTCAAACCACTGACTTTCTTCCTGTGAGGCAGCAGTGCTAATAAGTGCATAGCCCCTAATGTAGCCTCTTAATGAAGATGATATATTTAGATCAGCCGTTCTTTAGGGGCTGTACCAAGCGACCAAGCTTAATAACAATTACATTTGGAGAGTCATTGGGAAGATTTACTCTTCATACAAGACTACGTTAATAAACATCTTATACAGAGAGATAACTGCAACAGAGGGATGTAATAAAGAGGGGAAGTAGACGTCAAATGAATAATATAAAGGTAAGAAAGTGGCCTACAGCAGACTCAGTGAAACACACGTGCCCACCTCTGTGCACGTCTTCTCGTGTTTCCGGGTGAGATCGTTAAAGCGAGCTGTGAGGGCGTTGATCTCCGCTTGCAGGGAGAGCCGAAGGGCTTCATGGTCCTCCTTGGAGATCAGACCCTGCTCTGCAGCCTTCTGGGACTTGAGCTCTCTCAGCTCCATTTCCTTCTCAGTCAGAGCATCCTGAGCCGCTGCTGCACTGCTCTCACTGGCCTGCAGGGTGCGCTGGAGCTCTGCCTGTTCAACAACAAGCAAAGGTTAAAGCATCAACTGCAATGTTCTTTCCTCACAGGCGGGGAATTTACAGCAAACCCTACTTGTCAGTCAGGTGAAAAGATTTCGTTATTCTTTATGAATATTAACTTGCATTTTTCTTGCTCTTTCCCATAAATGTGTCTAATTTGTTTTATGTATATGAGTGACTAACTTGTTTATGCTTGCACCATTTGTTGACTAAATGTCTAAAGACATGAAAAGGCTCTAAACACAAATGATATTTTACGTTCTGTGAACTTGACAAAGCAGAGATGTAAGTGCACATCTGCAAATAGATCGCTTCCAAAAAGTGATGCTTGTGAGCAGGTGGGGGATTAAATCAGCTGTTCTTTTTTTTCTCTCTGCAGAAACTCTGCAAATCTGCTGTGGGATTATTCACTGACCTTGACTTTCTCATGCTCCTCCTTGGGAACGGCGTACTGCATGACTTGCAGTCTGGCCTCTAGAGCGGCAGCCTGCTCCTCTGCCTGGGCCCGCAGGCTTTTCTCCTCTTGGAGTTCCTGCAACGTCTGCGCTAGCTGCTCCGATACGGCAGACAGCGCCTCTTTATGCTTCGAAAGTGGCACGGCGTCTTTCAGCTCCAGGGCGTCCTGTGCCCGGCCCTCGCGTTCGGCACACAGGCAGTCCAGAGCCTGGGCCGCTTCCTGCCTGGCCACCTCCAGTTCCTCCCTCACTGCTGCCAACGTACGGCGCTCTGACGGAACACAAGCGGGAGTATGTACCGGGTGAACAGAGCAATCCGCTACCAAAGACATGCAGTCATATTTTACTCAGAAAAAGTGGCTCTGCACACCTGACACGACCGAGGGCTCTGAGCTCTCTGAATGCTCTTCTTCCTCCTCCTCGTCATCGTCATCATTCCCCCGTGGAGGAGGCCTGAGTCTCTCGAGCTCCAGGAGGGCATCATTAAGCCGTCTTGCCACGTCTGCCCTCTCCCTAGCCAGCTGCTCACACTGGAGCCCCAGAGTCACCTGGACCTCCTCCATCTCCGAGCGGGGCACACACTTCCTCAGTTCACCTTCCAGCTCTCCTAAACGCTCCTGAAGGCGGCGGACCTGATCTCCATCTCCTGTTGCGCCTCCGTCTTTCCCTGACGTCCTGCTCTCTGCCAGGGCTGTCTCCAGCTCCGAAACTCTGTCACGGAGAGACTTCACTGTTTCTGTCTCTCCTCGTTTGTCCTCTTCCTCTGTGTCTTTGTGGGCCTGAACAGCCTGGAGTTCCCTCACTTTCTCTGTCAGCTGTTTGATTGTGTCACTGTCCCGGCTGCTCGGACCCTCCGCCTCGCCCTCCCTCTTAGCAAGCTCCTCCTCTAGCTCTGTCACCCTGGCTCTCAGCTGCTGCAGCTCCTGGCTCGAGGCCTCTTCTGCAGGCCCAGCGACTGCCGCAACAATATCCCCGTCAGTGCACTCCACAGAAAGCACCCCGAGCCGCATCTGCTCCTTCAGCTCCTCCAGCTCGGTCTGAGAGGAGGCCAACTGCTCCTTCAGCCCTTGTAGCTTCTCCTTTAGAGCTTCTATGCTGTCTGCATCTGCAGCTCCTTCATTGGAGTTCTTATCTCCCCTGTAGAACATGACATGTTGTAGCAAACAAAGTCATTTTTTAACCTGATTTTCACCATTTTAAACAGTTATATTGACGAATATGGTGCTAGTTAAGAAACATAATGAAAAAAGTTATTTGAGGATGAGTTTTTCATGGAAACATATTAGCCTTACATGATAAACCATTAACATTATAACATTGCATTATTTACATGTATAATCAAAGGTTTTCCAGCAGTCAAGAATATAACAAAACCATTATATTACGAGTACACATCAGACAAACTGCCAGCTCCACCTCCTCCTCAGGGTTTCAGGGTTCAGCACTTCTAAAAATGGCTCCCATTGGAACTGATATTAGCAAAGGTGTGCAGATCTATGAATCTAAATTCAACCAACTGAATGTGAAATGTGAAAGAATTACAGTATATTTGTATATCATGAATGAATAAGTCTTACTGCTCCTCAGTCACACTGGAGGCATCCTCTGAAGCTTGGGCCTGAGAGAGGCGCTCCTGAAGGGCTTCAAACTCCTTCCTCAGGGTCTCATACTGTGCCATGGGGACAGAGTCCAGGCTGGCTGCCTGCATGTCTGTGTCATCTTTCTCAAACATCTCCAGCATCTGTACACATCGGAGAAAAAATGTATAGCTGTGTGGAGTTTAATAGCTGTTAATATAGCATGCATGTATTGTTTGTCAGTAAAATACACTCATTGTTTTGGTAACAGAACACATACTGAGGCTTGGCTTATGTGTGTATGCAATAAGCCGCAGGACTTTATTTCTAAAAATGTGTTTGGTTTTCACACCAATAATGAGAAAGGTTATCTGATAAACCTTAATTTTTCAACCACTTTTAAAGGCAAAGTTCCCAAATCAAAAGATGTCACATACTTTCTCATCAAACCAAACCAATTATATTATCAATCGGTTCTCATGATTAAATGTTGCAACCATTCCAAACAACAAGCCTGACCAATAAAGCATTGCATTCATTGGAATACTACTTTACATTTTATTGCAACACAGGTGTAGCTCTACCTACAGTAGACAAAATGCACTGATGTCATGCTGCTGTCAAATGTGCAAACAGCTCTCATCATTGCTGGTTTTGCCAAAAATCAGGCACAAGAAAAGCTCTAGAAAATGATTGGGCCCTGACATTGGACGGTGTCTAAAGGAGGGCTAAACAAAGAAAGTTGTTGCTGTTTTCATACTGTAAGATATTGATAAAGCAACAAATGAAAGCCTATTGGCACAAAGACTATTTTCTTATTATTCCTCCTCATTGAGAGCAATGGGTTGCGTGACGGCGCCATCGTTTTTTTTTTTGCCTTTTCAGTTTGTTGTTGCTTTTTGCAGGTGCTGTGTGGTGCTAATTGGGGCATGAGCCACACCTGGGCTGGTGTGCTCCACCGCTATTTAAGCCTTTCCTCTGCCTGCGACGGGGTGTGTGTCCCAGGCTTGGGCTGAGCGAGCACCAGGGATGTGCAGGACGGCATTGTTGGTTTTGTGGTTTCTGTTCCGTTTTAGGTTGTGGTTTTGTCTGGTTTCTTGCAAATTAATCCATGAATGTTTTACACTACTGACACACACATTTACTCATGTTTTGTTTTTGTTTCTATTAATAAATTATGTTTCTAACATTACCACCTTGTGCCTGCTTCCTGTCTTTGTTGCAGCCTCAAAGCCGGGGCTGTAACAGTTGCTTTATGTATGAACATTGCCTTGCCTTGCTTTCATGTTTGGCTCTTGTTAACCCTCATAGCTCCCTAAGAAAAAGTTACGTTAAAGGGACTATACCCGATTTTACATCCGGCTAGCTTAGTTAGCGATAGCGGCTATTTTTTTTTTAGCTTTTGTGTGACGCTTTTTCTTCGCTAAGGGGTTTAACTTTCATAATTTGACTCCGGATCACTAGGGGAACGCT
>JAVQJG010186215.1:0-13989 GCA_036024015.1 Craterocephalus amniculus | reverse complement strand
GACCCGGAGGACGAAATAAGTCCACAAGGAAGCAGCATGTTTGACAACGCTGGTTAAAGATGGACTTTACCGCACATATTCCATAATGTAAGTCTAAAAATAGCTCAAAACATAAATGCTGCAATAACGTAAAGCAGTCTCTCACACGGATATATATATATATATATATATATATATATATAACAAAGAAACTAGAGACATCTTAATACTGTCATCATTATTAGACAAGTAGAACAGGAAAAGAATTAAAATTGAAAGAGTTATATGAATGTACTGAGAGATCGCTGCCATTTTGTGCAGTATTCTTGAAAAGTATTTTAATTACATTAAAGTACCCTATGGACAAGATGTTAAGTTTTTAAAATACTCCTTAAACTGTATTAAAAATTGGCACATTTGATTCCCACATTTAGGCCAGTGATCGGATCGGTGATCGGTTTTTTTAATCTCTCTGATCGGTGATCAGCCCCTAAAATCCTGATTGTGTAAAGCCTAATAAGCACTTGATTCTTGTTAAATATTGTGGCTTTGTTTAAGATTATAATTCCATCATCCACGAATGTTTAGTCACTCATTGTTTTCCCATCTACATGTCACTGATCATGTGCAAATGCCAATGAAGATCTAATATTGATTTGTGAAAGTTATTTGAAGCACTACAACTTATGTTTTAGAAAATATTTAAATTTAACATTCCGATAACTAAAGTGAGATTATATTTTTGTAGTATGATGAAACAAGTAATAATCATTAGCCATAAGCAGTCATTGTTAATGACTGTAGCTGTGGACAGGACTGACATGTATGCTTCTTTGTTGCAGCAGAGGTGAAGAAGTCTCTGACTGAACATGCTCCGTTTCATGTACATAATGTGTAAAAGATTAGAAGTTTTTCAATGATTTTGATCCTTTCTTGTAGATGACTACAGTAAAACATTCCTAGTTCAACCTGGACAAAAGCTTGAACATCTTTTGAACATTTGTTTATTGTTCTTTCTCCAAAATCCACAGTCATTGTTTTTGTCTTCTTCATATTCTGGATAGGGTGTGAGACAAAAAATTTTTTTGTCTCACACCATGCAACAATACAGTATTTACAGGATTTGGCCAAATCTTCATTTTATTAATAGTCTTTGTTCCAGTTCATGAAATGACTGAAACCTTTAAGGTCCATTGTTATGATTGGTTAGTTCCATTTATCATATTCAGCCTAAAAAGAAGTCAATTAGAGTTTAACAATCAATAAATAACTGTCACTTTGTTTGAAAGTTTAAAAATAAGTCAAATTGGCAAAGTGATATTAAAAAGCAAAGTGTTTTTTAAAAAAGGTGTATTGTCAATGGTTTTGACACATTATTGCATGTCCTTGTTCTTTCGGAGTTGAGTGACGGTCCAGCTGTTGTCTGACTGCTGCTTAGGTTTGGTTTCAGACACTACCAGCAGGTCGCAGCCTGTAAAGAGTTGTTATTTTAGACTTTGCAGACTGCTGTAAAACATTGTGTTTATGTGATCAACTCAGATCTTCTGGCTGTTTTCGATCATAGCCGGAGATGTAGATTGCAGGAAATGGTTTTCATCGCAGGTATTACTGGATTTGGCTCTTGCATGCAAAGACACCCATTTTGTGCAATAGCTGTCTAAAGAGTTATTTCACCAAAATGTCCAATTAGTGTCCTATGAAATATCATTGGCTACAATAACATTTTTTGCAATTACAGAATAAAAAGCATCATACAGAATTAAAGGATCCATCCACTTGAGTAACAGATTGATGGTTTATTTGCCAGGTCCCATTTAGGAGAATATTGTATAAACTTTTCAGGGATCCATAGCTGGCATATTACATAACATCCTAAACATTAACTTCATATGTAAGAGATGACATCAGATGCCCAGACTAAAAATAGCTAGCATTAATATGCAGCTTAAATTGGATAATGTTTAATTGTTGCTACATCTTTTCAACATCATTATGAACCAGTCATGAGCACACAATGTGTGTCAGAAACCGCTCTGTGGTGCAAGCCCGTGTTTAAACAGTTGCCAACAAGGACTAGCCGGACACTCCCTACTACTCTTATCGGAGATTGTTTCAGCCACCACCACCTTACCTCACCTCTGCATACAAACGGTGCAGCTGCACAGGAGAGCCAGCTCTGATAGGACCATGTTCAAAGGCCACTTCCTCCCCCTCGTCTCTGGAAATGCCCTTCAGAGGGAAAGTAAGACAGAAAAGTGCACTGATATGTGATTCTTGAAACCACTTTGGAGAAACAAATGTTGACTTTTAATTGAATCAAAGAAAAAGCAGTTTTTTACACAGCAAGGGTGCATATTCAGTCAGAAATTGTATGAAACTACTGCAGCGAGGATGAAGTACAGTTTTTTAACAGTTGATTGTGTATCAAGAATTACACTTGATAAATGTGCTGGTTGTGTCATGCTATCAGTTCTTTTAAACTAGGTTCGGTGTATTTTTAAGGTGGAAGCACACCTTTTCCTGTGATGGGTTTATAAAGCTGTCTGGCGCTGGTTACCAGTGTGAGATTTGTCCTCTGCTCCGCTTGTTTGCTCAATATAATTGTGGGGGTTTTTAATGCTTGAGAGAAAAGGAGAGGGTGCGCCTCCTCCTCCTCTTTAACATTTGTTTTCCTTCAGTAATCCGGTTTTAGTAATGGTTTAAGGTGGAGCTGTGTGCACAGCTATGGGCAAACACCAGTCCTGTTGTCGCTGTGAATAAGAAATTGTGCAGCTTGGCTGAGCTTAAAACATGCTGCTGCATCTGTACATCTGTAAAACTTAGGAGTAATGTAGCTGGAAATTTTTTTGTGGTTGCTTTTTGTACTATAAAAGTGTCTGATATTAAGATGATCAACACTTCCTTTGGGTGAAAAAGCATCTGTGCTCACCTCTGTTAACTTACCAAACACTGTCTTGAGGAATTCAAGTTTTAGGCTCAAGTCAAACTTTTTTTTTAAATCGATGAATTAAATTTTATCTAAAAAATATAATAAAATAAAAATCTGTAGATCTGCCGGCATTCCCTGTTCCTTCTGTAAGTAAACAAGCTGTTTGCTTCCTTTTTCTTCAGTGTTCACATCTTTATTTGAGTTTCTGTTCAGCCATCCTAAACCACCTTAATCTGACCCTGAGACACATTTTCTCCTGTTAGATGGCGTTTGATGCCAGCACTTGGGCGAGATTTTCTCTGGCTGTTATGAAGCATGCCCCAACATGCTGCTTTTATGCTCTTGCACTGTTTTTAAAGGGTTGTCAAACAGCCAGCGGCCATCTGAACCAGTCAGTCACTGAGTTAAGGTGGATTCATATCCAGATGGTCTGATTGTTCTTACAGAGGGCACTTGTTGCACAAGCTAATGGTGATTTACATACATCATGAGATTGTGCATTGATCTGTCAGTTTCTCTCCACATCCTCACACATACACGCACATAAATGCAGCCTAAATATGTGGATTTAATGCAATTAAGCTTATGGATTGAGACAACAAAGTTGTTGAGTTGATTATCTCTTGTGCATCATGAAAATGTAAATGAAGATGAAAACTTTTTTTACAAGTTTGATTGCCCAGTTTCATCAAAACCATCTCCCCTAAAACCAGCTTCAAATATGTCTCCAGACTTATGGGCAGTTTTAGTTTTATCATTTATTATTGCTTATCTTCTGTTATACTTAAGCACTGCAGGAAGTCTTTGCAGCCACTTCCATCACACAGACTCTGATCATTTTATGTTAATACGTGTCCAGAATGTAATGGTGGCAAGCAAGCCGGTTGGACTTGTACAGGTTGTTTTTTTTTGTTTTGTTTTTTTCCCCCCATGTTGTCTGGATGTCTGAAGAAAAGCTGTGATCCTGATGATTAGTGGTGCTATCATTCCTTTTCCTTTGTCTCCCTCCCTCAAAAGATAAATACTAAAACCTGTTGAACATGCCTCATTCCTGTTGAGAAACGGTCAAACACACAAAACCGCTTTCACTCGTGAGACTTGGAGGTTTCTCACTCTTGCATAATGTGTGTCTTTAAGTGTTAAGCATTAAGTGTTTTATTATTCTCTCTGAGTGCTTTTTTTTTTCCTTTTTTTTTTTCATTGAACAGTTCCAGCAGTCCGTGTCCTCAGAAGTGAAATTCCTCGACAGGAACTCTTACACACTTTTGGTGAACAGTCCACTTATCACTCGGCAGGCCCTCCACCCCGAAGCCTCCAAAAAGGTGACTAGTTCCTTAAACTAAGATGCAGCATCTCGACAGACCCATTAAATGAAATGTGAAAAAAGGAGCTTGTTTCTACTGGCTTTGTGTGAATTGAACTGTGCTGCATTGCATTGCTTATTGTGAAGTCTTATTAACCGTTAATCAAAAAGTTTACCATTTCCCTTTTTCCCCCGATGTTATGAAATACCATTAACTTCATTAAGCCAGCAATCTTTAAATTTTAATAATTTCTATTTTGTCTACATGTTCACTGTTATGGTTGTGTGTAAAACTATATGGAAACCAAAAACATGTAACATGTTAAAATATAGAAATTTGAAAAACATGTTTGGACTGCTGAATTCTACTGTAACCCAGCAGAGCCATGCCCTAGCTGTTCTGAGTTATTCGCTTCCCAATGTATCCAGGATAAATATTGTTGTCCCTCCACACTAACTTCTTCTCTCTTGGTTTCTTCCTGTCTAGAATCTTGTTCTACCAGAGTGTTTCTATTCGTTTGTGGACATAAAGAAAGAGTTTCACAAATGCTGTCCGGATGCTGGCCCAGTGCAGAAACTCACACTGGCCTCCATGTTGGATCGTATCCTTTCGTCATGCAAGCCTGAAATTAATGACTATTTATATAAGCAGATAATGTTTACAAGAGCAAACTTCAGCACGCAACACAAAGTCAAATAGGAGATAAATGTGGGCAGCAACCTTAACTGCGTGCACAGATGTTGGTCTCCCTGCTGTTTCAGAGCAGGAGATGGGGGTGAGGGAGCTGAGAAGCATGGTCCAGTTGACACTCTGCCTCCTGGCTGAGCCCTACAGTAAGTGTAAATGTTGCTTAATGCTTCTTTAAAAAAAAAGAGCTCATGTAAAGATATTTTGAAGCAGAGTTATTTATTCAGTTTTTTGACATCAACATTTTTTCCATCAAATATCGAAGTGTACATTTCCAAACCACACACACACTTAGCTTTTGACACATCAATGAACAGGTGACTCTAGATAGGTAGCAGTACAGATAAATCAAACTTTAATCTAAAAGGTTTCATCTAGACTGTGACTGTCCCCTCAGGCTTCACTCTCTTAATAACAGCCAAGTACGTATTAGGGTGTGAGTGGTTACAGGAATGCAGACTCTTTAAAAGCCTGGCAGAGCAGACCTCTTCCCTACATGTAATGCACTTCTTTCTTTTTGTTTTTTTTTTGTTTTTTTTAGATCACAAACTCTCCTGTTTTGAAACGGTGAACTACAAGTTTGACTCGGGCACATGGTACGTAAAACTTGGGTAATGCACTTTTCCCATTCTGTCTCTGCGCCGTTACCACACCTGTTAGCCAGCAGTGCTTAGAGAACGATGACTCTCCTCAGATGTCAAACCTCAGGCTCTGAGCATTGATTACAGCAACAAGAAAACCTCAAGTGTGTTATTAAAGCTGTCCAACTTTGCCATCAAGCGCTTACCTGGATATTTAGTAGCAGGGCACCAGATCCTGCTGTCTTCAGAAAGCTAAAAACCTGTCACCTTGACAACCCTGACATTTAACCATAGGAGTCTTACTGTGTTTAGCACTTAGTCTGAGTGGTCTCTGTCTCTATGGGCGGTCCTTGTTAAACTAATTCTGTGGAAATCAGAATAATTTCCTGGTTCTGATGATTATTATTTTTTAAATAGTTATTTATTAATGTTTAATCTCCCAATTGTCCAAATTTTTTTCCCCACCTGGTCTCTTGTTCAGCAGTAAGACGGAGCCAGTGGACAGTGAGACAGTGATCAGAGCACGGGGGCTTCCATGGCAGTCTTCGGACCAGGATATCGCTCGCTTTTTTAAAGGCCTTAATATTGCCAAGTATGTTAGACTTTTTTGTATTTTCCAGTGGTTTTATTACTTATTTTAAGTTTTAAATCAGACTATATGATGTTGGTCAACATAAAAAAACAGAAAAACATTTTCATCTTTCTCATTTGTAGTCATTTTGAATTATTAGCTATCTGATGAACTGAGTTAATATGTTGAATATTGTTTGTTGGCATCATTGTCAAGTTACTAATTTGAATGTTTAAATCTTAACTAGTAAATGATGGGAAATTGAATTATGCTGTGTACTGGATTTATATTAAAACACCTGAGTTGGTTCAGCAGCATGTTCTGATACAGATGAATGACTTGAAGCTAAAGAATGAAAAAAACAAACGTGCATTTAAAAAGGGCGGTGTGCCTTTTATGTTGCTTTTGTCCAAAACCAGTTAAGCGGTCTTTCCTGTTTTGAACGACTCTCATTACGTGACTTTTGGAGTCCTCGCTATGCAAACTTGTCATTATCGTACCATAAAATGTCAATGGCTGAAGAAGTGGAAATTTTGTACTTGTAGATCTATTCATAATTTATTTTCTTTATAAAAAAGTATCTGTGCTCTTGTGTTTCAGAGGTGGTGTCGCTCTGTGCCTTAATGCACAGGGAAGAAGGAACGGGGAGGCACTGGTTCGTTTAATCAACTCTGAGCATAGAGACCTGGCCCTGGAGCGGCACAAACATCACATGGGGAGCCGCTACATCGAGGTTGGGCTCACCGTTGATGTGTGGTTCATTCATGTTGTCATTTTTAATGTTTAGAGTTGAACTTTAGCTGAGCACTCGGTGAGAATGAGTCTATGAACTGCATTATTCAGTTTTTTTTCTTGGCTAAATACAGTTTTCTTGTCTTTTTTCAGGTCTACAAAGCAACAGGAGAGGACTTCCTCAAGATTGCTGGAGGTCGGGTTTCAGACATTTCTTTCCCTCTCATCTCTTTGCCATGTTTGCATGAAGAGTCATAGTGAAAGACTTTCTGTTAGAGCAAGGAAGCGTTACCTCGTGGAGCTTTTCTGCCACACATCTATAAAAGTGCAGCTCTATGGTGCATAATGGCTCTTTCTCCTTTTACCTGTGTCTTCGCCTCATCCCAGTGATTCCCTGGCAGCTTACCTCAGGCTAATAAAAGACACTTTGTCAGAAACATCCCCCATCCCTCCTCGTCCTCAGGCCAACCCCTCAGAGGGCAGTTGGAGAGAAATTTCACCTGGGCTCACAGCAGCTCACCTGTTCAGATCAGGCTTGAGCTTCATTCCCATGAGGCTGAGAGGGCTGACGCTTGGTGAAAGGACCGGCTCAGTGCTGATACAAAAGGTGGTGTGAAGAGACAAAGGCACGGCCTGAGGCCACTGGACCTCTGAGCAGCAGCCAGCAGTAACACAGTGCAGAGATAGCAGACAAAGACACACAGTGGCTCGCAGCAGATAACTTTCAGGGGCTACTAGTCAGTCCCTGGACTTTACTCGGATGAGTGAGGATCGATACAGACTGACAGCACGCTGGACTTTAAGCAAATAAATCTTGACGGTCAAGACAGAGGTTTACTTCTCTATATAAGCTACAACGGTAATCATCAAAAACTATTCTGTACTCGACCAACACGCAGCAGCTGGTTCTTTTATAAACAGAAAATTTAATGTTGTGGTTCATGATTTGTTTTGCGTGTTTTACCACAAATTGGAACCCTGAATTAATCTCCTGGTTAGTAAAAGTGATAGTTCAGATACACGTCAAGAAACTTATTTTATACATTATATGGCTACACAAACTTTATTTACACAAGTTAACTGTAACATAATATAAATGGAGGAAATGCACTGAAAACCAAATGTTGATGACTTTGTTATGAGGTTCAGTGAATAAATCTGTATATGGGGGAAAAAAATCTGACACAAGTCAGCTAAGCTGTGCTTATGCACATTTCACTGCAGCCATTATGATAAAATACCAATCTATCGTGTCAGGTATTCATAATGCTAAATCTGCCGATCACAGCAACACATTTCTGGTTTATTTTTATTCTACTTTTGAATAAAAATAAAAATGCTTATTCAATAAGTTTTACAGCATGTAGTTTTATTTATATTCTTCCCTGCTTTTAGAAAACCTGCTGTGGTTCCATGAAGCTAAAAACACTTTTTTAATAGTCACGTATTTACTCTGACCTACGACTTTAGGGACATCCAATGAAGTGGCCCAGTTCCTGTCTAAAGAGAACCAGGTGATCATCCGAATGCGGGGTTTGCCGTTCACTGCCACGCCTCAGGAAGTCCTGTCTTTCCTGGGTCCCGAGACACCAGTTACAGATGGTGCAGAGGGCTTGCTCTTCATCAAATACCCTGACGGACGACCCACTGGCGATGCCTTCGTGCTCTTCTCGTGCGAAGAATACGCCCAGAATGCTCTGAAAAAACACAAGCAGATCCTGGGAAAACGCTACATTGAGCTGTTTCGGAGCACTGCAGCCGAGGTGCAACAGGTGAGTTTCTTTTAGTCGTTTGGGCTTAAACTATTTTAGCTGTGCATCAGAAGAGGAAAATCCTGTGAAATTCTTTTTACCAAATGAGGGTAAATATGCAGATGAAGGCTGCTAAGACATGAAATATGATGAACTGGATGTTAAGAGTCTTGGTGGCATGTGTGGGAGTCGGTGGTTCTTTAGATGGAAGAAATTGCTTCAATTTCCATTGTGAGAACTTAATTATGAAAAGCATTACTTCTAGAAGTCGGTGTTACTGGAAATATAAAGACAGGAACTTGTTCACATGGTTTCATTTTCATTTTTTATTGTTCTGTGCATCTTGTTGAAATTCTGAATGTCGTCTTCTGCTGTGGGAGAGCTGATGTGAGTAAACTTGTTTCACAGGTCTTGAATCGCTACATGTCCACACCTCTGATCTCAACGCTGCCTCCTTCGCCCATCGTACCCGTCCCAGTCCTCACTACACCCCCCTTCCTCCCAGCAGCCAGCAGTTCTCGCGATTGTATACGCCTCCGCGGTTTGCCTTACACAGCCGGTATCGAAGACATCTTGGAGTTCATGGGGGAGCACACTGTAGACATCAAGCACCACGGTGTCCACATGGTCCTCAACCAACAGGTCAGATTGGTGGCAAAGGAACTCATGATGCATTATCAATCCAGATTTTAGTCTTCCCTTTCAGACACAGTTGTGGGTTGCTGATAAGGTCTTTCATAAGGTCGTTCTTCCTCTGTTGGTGCAGGGCCGGCCCTCTGGGGATGCTTTCATTCAAATGAAGTCACCTGACAAGGCCTTTCTGGTGGCTCAGAAGTGTCATAAAAAGACGATGAAGGACCGCTATGTCGAGGTCTTCCAGTGCTCCACAGAGGAGATGAGCATTGTTCTGATGGGAGGAACACTAAACCGCAGCGGCCTCTCACCTCCACCCTGTAAGCTTCCCTGTAAGTTAACACCACCCAGTGAGAGTCATTAAGACAGCACACACGTTAGATTTTGATATTTTATGTACTGCTAGCAGGAAGTTTGTGATGCAGCATCAATTGCTCTGTGGCTGATGTGCAATATTGAATTCTAGATAATGTCCCTCTACAGTAACAACCAGCTCTGGTTGTATGTTTAAATTTGTACCAGAATCATCAGAGATGTTCTGTACATCCCTCAGTCTTAGTTAGGGCTTTGCAGACAAATATTTATTTGTCGTCCTTGTCATGTCAATAGTCTACTGGTAGGACATGTTGCTGTGCGCTCTGCCTTGTTGGCACAGCCAACATGGGGGTCATGTATTCAGTAGCGTTGGTTTGCCTGTCTTTTAGCTACATAAGTCAAAAACTTAACAGATTTTGATTAAAATTTTCAGAAAATCTCAGAAATGGAATAAGAATAACCTGGATCCACGGGGTATAGGGATTCTTTACTTTGGGGGGATCGTTTCCCCTTTAGAGCTTCATAACTTAAGAATAATGCCCACCATCGTTGGGAAGTCTTCACTCTCTAAGAGCTTAGTTTACCTCTCAAGCGCTGATGTAAGTTCAGAGTGGGTGTAAAGCAGCTAACGATGTACTTTGCTCTGTTATGGCTCATATCTATCATCCCTGAGGGAGATTAGATTGGCGTGAAGAGATGACAGTTATTTCTTTGTGCACCTCTCTTTGTGTGTCTTTGTTTTGTTTTTTTTCATGACTGTTGTTTAGCTTTAATTGAGTAACTGTCTGAAATATTACGTTTTTCCTTTTGCCTTTTTATCTGAGCTGGAATTTCAGCTGAAGATTCTTTTTGTACAAAATTTCTCCCTGACTTACCTGAAAACACTGGAGCCTGAACAAGGTCGGTGTGTTTCAGTGTTGTGTGGCTGACACTGAGGCGGACCACAGCTGCCCACAGCCTCAAACAAATAGTGGTTGTTTGAATGTAAATATATACTCACTGTCATTTGTGTGTTTACATTGCAAGTATTGTAGCTTGAAGGGCACTGTGCCTTGGAAACACAGTTAAAGTGGGAGGTCTACATGTTGTTGCAAATGTGAATTTAAGAATTAAAGTGTTTGATATATACATTTGCTAATTCAGCAGCACCAGCGTGACTGGCCAGCACCACAGCGTCAAAGCTCTTCTGTTCAGTAATTATGGTAGAGTTTGAGTTTAGGTCCTTTTCTCCAGGTCTGACAGGAGATCTGGAGTCTTAGTCAGCCGAGAGAAAAGTTGCTTTGGAAGGTCACAACAATCCTAAGAACCAAACTTCTGCCCACTGTCAACTCTGAACTGACATGGACTGAGAAGCTGCTGTTCTGTGAGAAGCATGTTCAGGTTTCAGTCTAATCTTGTAAAAGAAAAGGCCTTTTACAGGAAGTCCACAAACAATGGAGGCAAATTAAAGAGTAAAAATATAAATTCTCTGAAAACTGCCCCGGCTGGTATGAAGGCAGCAGCATAATGTTGTGGGACACTACAGTCTTATGTATAATCCTAAACAGACAGGAAATCAATTTGGTTTTACAACAGGAAAATAACCCTTAGCAAAGATCAGTGCTGTGTGAATGTGATGCATGCTCTCTGCTCCAGAAACACAACAGTTTAGATAAATGCCTGAATTATGACACTCATGTCTATGATGAGTACATTTCCAAGATGTGTTGAATATCTGGCTTACATAACGGGTTTGTGGCATTTCCAGTCTGTGTTGTGCATCTGTTTTTGTTTTGTTTTCTATGCTGGTTGTCTGCCTCATCAAGCTCACAGGTCATGATAGTATCCAAGCTCATATGAAAGTAACAGCAGTGAGTACTGATACTGAATGTCTGTTACACTGAAAAATGTAACGTAGTTAATATAGTAGACGAGTCAAACTTTTAATAACATCTGATTGTGTCAAAGCAGCAACTATTTATTTCAAGAATGTTGCTTAAACTTTAGCTTTTATTTCAGCACATACTCATTGTGCAGTTTCACAAGATTTGTTTCCATCCTGTGGTTCATTCATTTTTCACCAAGATCTGTGACCACTGCAAAGCCTTCTCCCGCACATCCCACTGATTCTCAGTGGGGTTCAGGTCAGGACTCTGTGGTGGCCGATCCATGTGTGTAAACGCTGTCTCATGCTCCCCAAACCACTCTTTCACAACTAGAGCCTGATGAATCCTGCCATGGTCATCTTGGAATATGGCCATGCCATCAGGGAAGATGGAGTAACCTGGTCATTCAGTATGTTCAGATAGCCAGCTGATTTCATTCAACGTAGACCTAGCCGGCTGCAGCAACCCAAGATCATACTCTGCCTCCACAGGCTTGTACAGTAGGCTCTATGCATGATGGCTGTATCACTTCATCCTCTCATCCTGATGCACTCATCACTCTGGAACAGCGTAAATCTGGACTCATTAGACAACCGGACCTTTTTCCATTGCTCAGTCCAAGCTTTATACTCCTTAGCTCAGTTTTTTCAGTTAGCCTCTCTAAGTTAATTTCTTATGGCTACACAGCTGTTCAGTCCTGATCCCTTGTGCTCCCTTTCCATTGTTTGTGGAAATATGCTTACTTTCACTATTAAACGTAGCTCTGAGTACTACTGTTCAGTTTGATCTCACCAAGTGTTTAAGAGGTTGCCAGTCACAGTCATTTAGTATATTTTTCTCTGAACATTTTTTTCTCCTCCATGACAATGGCTCCCCACTACCCTTCTGGTTTTAAATTTTTTTTGCAGGTTTTAACCCCAATTTTAGTTGTTCTCTTCTTGATGTATGCCAATGATTTGACCCGTCGTCAACAGACTAACCTCTTTACCACAGCGTGGTGTTTCATCATGATTGTTGAAGAAATGAGACGCTTCTCATGCATCAGGCAGGGTTGAATTACTTGCTGCCAGCTGAAAGATAATGGCCCATGCAGTGATCGCTCAGGAGGAGGCTCACTTAAATCCAGCTGTGTACTTCTGTGTTACTAATATTCTGATAGTCCACTGTTTTTAAATCAAAATCTTTATGAGGAGAAAGCAGCAGCAGATGTTTACATCAGTACAAGAAGCTAAAGGAAATGACTTCTCAGCCTCTTTAATCTCACTCCTCCCCTTTTTAGCGGCTTATTTAGAGCTTTTTTATGGATTTGTAACCCCTCAGAGGATTGATAAAGTGTAACACTAGAAGCGATCACTTCTTTAGACTAAATGTTAACACATGGTCCGTATCTTTCTGTCCCTCTGTAGGTTTGTCCCCTCCCACAGCCTACGCTGCCTTCCCCAATCCGCCTGCCATCCTCCCAGAGGCGCTTTACCAGCCGTCCCTGCTAGCAGCTCCCAGGCCTGCGCAGACCTCGGTCCACAGCCCTGCTCACCCTCTGGCTTTCTACCCTCCGCAGCCACATCTCTTCATGAACATGAACATGAACTACACAGCCTACTACCCCAGGTTTGTGCAGTTCATCTGCAACAAAAATATGTGAATGAGAAAATACCCAGCACACTTCTCTAAAGTCTGACTTCTGGTTTTCTGTCTACTTTTACTCTTGCTATTGTTTTCCAGCCCCCCAGTTTCTCCCTCCACAGTCGGCTACTTTGCGGCTCCACCCGGAGCCGTAGCAGCTGCAGGTGGAGCTCTGCCCCACCACCCTGCAGCCAGCGCCGCGTCTGTGTTGTCTCAGCCAGGCGCCCTGGTCAGGATGCAGGGGCTGCCCTACAACACAGGGGTCAAAGACATCCTCAGCTTCTTCCAAGGATACCAGGTCAGTACAGACGGCCCTGACATAAAGCTGTAGATAAAGGGTGTTTTTGTGTTTGGAAGAATGTGCATCACTGAAATGTGCAGCATTGCACTGCTAAAGCTTACTAATGTGTACTTAAGAAGTTGCTTAAAAAACCCGTCCAGCTCTGTGCCAGTCATTTTTTTCAGTCTCTTAGTGACAAGTTTTCATCGTTTCTTGCAGTAATTTGATGACTGACATTTTTGGATTATTGAGCTCATTTTTCTTTTCAGTACAAAATCCCACCATCATGCTGTTCAGTTAAGGAACATGTGCACACTTGTACTCTTTCCCCCCCTTCCTCTTTGCCTCTCATATTTTTTGCTGCCAGCCCTAACTAAGCGGAGTCCCCTGAAGCAGGTATGAACCGGACAGGTGTGGCTGTCATGCAGTGAGTGCTGAGGGGAGAGGGGGGCGGAGGTTGTTGTTGTTACTGGGGCTAATCTTGGGTCTGCTTGTGGTCTTCATGGCTCATGTCATCCAACACTGGCACAACCCCTATAAAGAGTGTGTATTCACACCAAATAAAATGTTTTTTTAGTTTCCCTGGCACACGAGAAAATCAAGGACTGTACACTGTGTATTTCACTTCCGACTGTTGGCTGAACCGCTGCAATCGTGTGTGTGTGTGTGTGTGTGTGTGTGTGTGTGTGTGTGTGTGTGTGTGTGTGTGTGTGTGTGTGTGTGTGTGTGTGTGTGTGTG
>JAVQJG010186212.1:0-28202 GCA_036024015.1 Craterocephalus amniculus | reverse complement strand
TAACAAGGTCATTAAAAAATCATTTCGCATTTTAAAATGCATTACAGTACAAACACATTCAGGAAACCAGTGTCAGCAAGTTTTAATGATTTATGCTGAATTCAAGTTTTTTTTCTGCCACCTACTTCTGTCATATCATGTTTTATAAAGACCCGTGGTGACAGAGAGCGTGTCTCAGGCTGGCACAGACAGGGACAGCAGATAGAAGGATGGAACAGCGTGCTGCCCGGTGGAGGAGCTGAGGCACTATCTCACTTTCTTCCTCCCTGGGCGCACCAGCGATCTTAAGGTTTGAAGCAAGGACACTGGATAAATTTTCTCAAACAAGATAACAGAAATGTAAGAATCACGACAGGAGAGAAGAGCTGGAAAAGGGGATTTTAAGGGAAACCGACGGCATCAAAGTCTTCATTATTAAGGAGGGTTTGAAGAGTCTGGGTTTATAATCCGACATCTGAGGCAGAATGTGAATCCAAATAACTTATGTTAATTAGAGATTCTGACAAATAGGCTATGATGCGATTTGAATGGCTTTGAAGCACGGGAGAAGAATGTGAGTGTGGCCACTACAATTTTAAAAAATTGTGGTTCTTTGAGTGTCTGTTTTCACCTCCGACCTGCCAACAGAAATGATCTGAAGCCTGTACGGTCATTGAAGAGGCTGAAAGCAGTTGGGTGCCAACGGGCTGTATCGGACTGCTGCGCGCCCATGCCCAACACACATATTGGAGTTATTTATCGGACTAAGAGGATCATTTTAGTGCATCTGTCTGATTGTCGCTTGATTTGCATGCTTCGACTAAGGTCTACCAGACTTTTATGAGCAAGGAGGTTATTGTTTATCCAACCCCCGATAATCTGCAGAGCAACTCAATTTCCTGGCGCGCACGGCAAACCAAAGGAGTGACAGCTGACATTCGCGCGACGAGACATGAAAAGATCCGGATCAACTTCAAAAGTGAAGTGCACAAGTTTTTAAGGCTGGAATATAAGAATTGATGATTCGCGCAGGACACAAGACGAATTACACTTAGACCTGCAAAATGTTCAAAAGGGGTGAGTAAAGTCTTAAATTTTACCCTAGATTAACTCGTTTCCCTGCTGGATTATCTGACATTAACCAGATTGTGCCTCGTTGTGTCCACTGCTTGTACTTTTGACGGTTAGCCATAAACAGATGTTTAGCGTAAACATGACACGTTCATAATGCACCATGCTGCCCTGCAAATGTGTTATTACAGACGATGCGCCATTTGAAGCGCATCTTTAATTTGCACAACACGCACCAAAGGTCTCTGGGAATTAAATATTCATCTGTGTAAGGATACATTGGGACGACTGTGTGATATTAATACAGCTGATGCCGCACTGCAGTTTATGAGTTGTGCCCGGGTCACAAGGCTATCTCTTGAAGCACTGCACTCAGCTGGAAGGTTTTTTAGAACATTTAAATGCTATGAAGCAAATTGCAGTACACATTTTTCCCTCTGCTGGCTACAAAATAGCAGCTCTAAAGACATTTATCACCTCGTGTAAAAATAAAAAAAGAAAGAAAAGGAAAAATGCTAAAAACTCCCCAAACTTTAAATATGACTATTCCTTACATATATCCACAAGAGGACACACTACTTGACAGCTGTTTTTTATTTATTTATTTATTTTTACCTTAAGAACTGTTTCTTTCATATCAGGCTTTAATTGGTCATAGAGCTGCCTAAGTGTCTACACTGTAGGGAGAGTAAAACCCCTTATGAGAACGAATTACTGTTCTACTTGCTCCCACTGTGCTGTTATTGAGGATGTGAAATAATAGTGAAATTAAACAGTTTAAACAGTTTAATTCCCAAGATCACCTCTGCATCCCCCACCCCAGGAACAGGAACCACTTCAGCAACCACTGCATTTGGCTTTCTGAGCAAGACAGAGAACTGTCCAGGTTGTCTGTCTATGTATATTATGTAAACCTATCCAAAACCTCCACAGGACATAGTAAAACATTTAAAAAGCTATACACACATACACAAGATACACCCTTTGTGGAGGTCACCACAAAACACCCACAACTTGTGTTGAGATTGTATTTATTTAGTCTGTCTTGCAAAAACCATCTGTTACAGTAAGAGTGTTTGTTTCTGCTATGTGCCTTGAGGGCAGTGAAAAACATGTTTTTCTTGCTGCCATCAGATCGATTATTGCTGCTGTTCCAACAGTTGAGATAAATCACACCATAGTGATACCTGCTTAAAGCAATAACAGTTTTGGGAGAAGGTTCAATCTCTAAACCTGCATCCTGACAGCTTTTCAGGCCAGTTTATCCACATGAGACAACTTGCACATCTTGATTTTTTTGGGATGAACTACCTAAAGTCACAATTAACTTTGTCTTTAGCTTTTGCAAATGTGTTGGATTTTGCTCTTGGGCAGCCAAATGCTGCTTAATGGCAAACTGATAATTCATAATTATCAGAATATTCCCTAAATCCACAAAAAGATGATTTTACCCAGCACCCATTTACTTTCTTTCCCAGATAAACAGATAGATGCAGAGGTAATTTGCATTCAAGGAACTTAAATTCCAAGGATTCCCAGTTCCTACTCTGGTCTCTCTCTCTCTCATATGTATATATATATGCTGTATGCGTGTGTGTTCATGTGTGTGCATGGTGCATGTGAACCAGCAATCAGCTGTCTTACCCTGCAAAATCACTTAATTCAAGATGAATAACTTCAAAGTACAGATTACACCAGTCTGCTAAAAGTACTCAGGATGCCAACGTGTCTGAGTCTACAACAGTGTTGCAGAGATGCGTCAGCTTTGGCAGGAAGAGTGTCAAAGTTCTCTGGTGAATTTGAAATTTTTTTTTTCACTTAACATAACACATTCCAGGGAGCCTTCCTGATGCATTAGGTGCAGCATTTACTGTGACAGATACACCATTCATAAACATCTATAAACATATATAGAAAAAGAAAGTCATGTTGCAGCACCTTCCAGACATTGCGTAACATTCTGGCTCCCTGTGCCTGCTAATGATCCAATAGTTCATACATTGATCATGATTTAAGTTCAGGTTGGCTTGGTAGAATCATATGTAAGAATCCTCCAGTATGTCTGAACGTCCTCAACATTTGTTGAGTGCATTCAACTGGAAGTGTGAATACAAAGTCTGAATATATGCTTGGGTTACATGTGAGTGAGTCTGCTTTTGGATACATGCGAGCATTTATGTATCCATGCAGGCACACATGCCATTACATCTATGTCCTTACTTCTGTATCTGTCTTGTTTTTACTATATTCCTTTTTTCTCAAAATCAGTCAACCACAGAGTGGGCACAAGGGATGATGTGTCAGAGCAGCTCTGAGAAGGAAAGGACAAGATGTCCACTGAATTTATGATGCTGTGGCATGCTGTAATTGCTGCTACATGTTATTCAGGATTATAAGAGGCTCAACTGAAGCTTTTTCTGCTTTGGCACATAACAAATACTCCAGGAAGATATAGACAGGTGGCTGTCTCACATACTATTTTAAAGAAGGAAAAGTATACCGCAGATGTTGTCAATGTTTTGACCCAATCAGCAAGAAGTCTTGACTTTAAGATCTTAGACCAGGTTAATCTAATATTTGAGTAGCTCAAAAATCTAACTTGAAAAGATTTAAAACATCCCAGGAAATATCTCAGCCAGCAGGACCAGTTCTCTATTTTTTAATCACTGGAGTCATTACTGCAATGTGACTCTATTGCAGGAGGAAAAAAGTTTAAAAAAAACTAAAAAAAACTTCTAAACTACTTTTGATGAACGTAAACAGTATTTTCACCAGAGAACACACAGAGCAAGACTGTATTAGTCCCTGAGGAATAAAAAGCATGTAGAATGTTTTTCTTCTAAGATTGCTCCACAAGCTGCTCCCATTAGATTTGGCTCATTACTGGCCTCTGTGGAAGTGGGACTACAGAAAAGGTAGAAGAAAGGAGTTGTCTATAAACAGTGTGAAAGAGCCCAGATTCTGTATAGTTTGCAGGCAGGCAGTGTGAAGAAAATCCATAAAATCTGTCCTTAAATGTGTTAATTCTGCTAATGTGTTAGACTGCTAATCAATTCAGAGAACTAACATATCAACTTACTCCAGAGCTAGAAAGTCAGACAATGTCAAAATTTTGCAGTGCCACTAAGGGGGAAAAAATCATAGAGATTTTAAACCAAGAAGGTGTCAAACAAAAATGTGGCTGGTCTTCTTACCCAGGTCAACAGACTTGGAAAGCTTGACCAACACAAAAACAAAAATGACAACAACTTTGAAAGCATTTAGTTTTCCAGTAAAACAGGAGCAAATCTGTGATTACTGGGTTACACACAAGAATTTACTGAGTTATCTGTCTGTACTTTTATTTATTTGCATTTTCTTTATATAAAATTCTCTTCGATTCTTGCCCAAATGCTTTGTCACCTGTAAAGTTTAGGCAGTGGCTTTGGGGTTAGGAGTAGAAATCCAAACTGCTTGGCTTTAGTCAGTAAATGAACATGGTTTGGGCAACAGCACCTGCTTTTTACAACATCTTCATCGTCATCTATGCAATTTTTACTTTGAACATGCAGTTGCTCTCATGACCATCAGATGTCACATAGTCTCCAAACAGAATAATAGGTTGTTCCTGCAAGAACAGATGACTGATGGGCTCGTTGTTGGTAGGACAGTTTTCTTTGATGACTGACTTCATATTTTAGAACTTTTAAACTTTCCTCATGCAAAAGGAACATGGCAAGCAAAGTAACCATAAATCAAGCAGTGCAATTCTCTTTTCATTCGGGTATACTGTACTGGGATGTGATTACATTAAATTTTTGAAACCAACAAAAAATTGCCCCCAACTGATGTCATGCTTTGAAAATGTTTATGCCCTGGCTGCATTAGTACATCATACTATTTAATGTTCAACATGATAAAATGTGCAAAACCAACTACATATTGTAAAACTGTGTTGCTGATGGCTTAAAAAAATCTAGCAAGGCAATATGCACACACACTAAGGTTTGCATTTGTTTGTGTCAGGCTTGCAAGATAAGATTAATTAGGACAAGCATTTGCACAGAATTTATTTAATGTGATGAGCATTCTTAATGGAATTTAGCTTAAAGAGCACAGAGAGAAGTGTATTAACACGACAGCTTAGCAAGCCTAATGTTTGTACACATGCACATCCACCAGGAAAGTATGAAAATCAATTTAGCTGAATTAAAAAAAAATCGTATCATGTCCGTATAATCTGAAATGAAACAACAAAAAAAAAAATGCAGTTTGTTCCTTCACCTTCCAGCGACAGTGACTGACGATAATGCAGCTATAATTATTTGCTGTGACTGTGGAACATTTAGCTTTAAATACACATCTTAACAAAAAAGTGGCACATGGCACATGTCGGTTTTTGGTACACACAGACCAGGTTGGAGGGTTTTCCATTAATGACTTCAGCACAACAAATGCAGCACAAAGGAAACACCTGTGGTCTCTGCCCTTCCGATTTCCAGCTCTGCACACTTGTGCAGAGTGTATCTCATGCACATGTGTCAGTGGCATCAGAACAGCCCTTCAGCCACTAGCTACACTCCTGCTCTCCACAATATCAAATAAGGACAGATAAAAAAGAGCTCCCCTCTGTCAGGATGGTATGACTCATAACCATCAAGTGCTGTGCTTAAATTTCCAAAGGAAAATATTGAAATAATCCAAACAAATGTTTGCCTTTTTAGACACATTTAGCTGTCTGCAAACCGGGTAGGGGGTTGCAGTGCCCAGCCGAATGATTTGAAATGTCTACACAAATGTGCAGTAATACTGCCCCATCTGTCATTGCATGCTGCAAGCTTTCAGCCATCTTCAAGACCCAGAGAGACTTCTATTTAAATAGAAAACATTTCTCACTTGCATTATCGCCATCATAATCCTCTCAGAGCGTCGGCCTTGTGCTTCTTGTCAGCTCTGCATTGTTGTACTTTCCTGCGTGACTTGTGTTTCTGTGAGGGTGAGAGGCAGCGCGGACTGATGGCTGAGAGCTCAGAGGAAAGGGAGGTTTCAAGTGAAGTGAAGAGGATAATGTAGAGAGGAGCAAAAATATAAACCTCCAACTGATCCTTTTAATCTTTTTAAGCTGCCTGAAAAGTAGAAAGCAAATCTGAGTGCAAGATGACATTTTTACTCCAGTCTGACACTTGTTAAGAAGCCAACATTTTTAGAATGATTTACATGTCTGTGTAAAACAGTAGGGTAATCAGAACATGAAGTCAAAATTTTCCTTATTTTTGATCAAGGTATGAGCAAAAAATAAGCTATGGGTAAGGCAAATAGGATAATGCAAGAAACTGACCAATTGGTATTCAGAAGATCTTGCCTAGAAAACACAGTCTAAGATAATTGACAGAGAAACATTACCAGTTATTGGATAGCTGAGTCGCTTTTATTGGACTCCCAGGCAGTGCACCTCAGGCTCTGTCAGTCCTTTCCAAATGTCTAATTTAGCCAAAAGAGATTCTTGAAACCCAAAAGCCATTTATTCAGTGCACAATACTTAGCAGTATTTCCACAGAGGACCCTGGCACTTTTTGATGACATGAAACCTGAAAAGAAAAGACAAATAATTAGCAATTTGCATGTGTGTAGACGGCATCATGGACTGGTGTGTCCCATATTTATTAACAGGTGCCTTTTTTCTGTTTAATTTTTTTTCAGTAGCCCTTCCACATTTCCGTGTCAACCATTTCAGGATGAATTAGGTCATGAGGGCTACAAGTTCACAAGTGGACGTGGTATTTTCTATGCAGCACAGGGCTGCTTTATCGATGCAGTCTGAAGAGACATCTGAACAATTAAATCCACACCACCTTTGGAGTCAGAGGTGAAAATTGCAGAATGCGCACTGGAAAAAAAACCCTGCCCATCTCCGTTTTCCCTATTAAAATGAAAAATCATCTGATTCTGATGCAAACGCCATTTTCTTTACCTCTGTTGTGGAAATGAGATGCAAGGATAGTCATTAGTGGATGATAATGAGGTGAAGGAGACAAACAGCCTAAGCCCTGTTGGTTTTTATGATATTAATAATTAATTTGTGATTAAGTGGCTAATTGGAGTTTAAAGGTCAATGTCATCTAGAATGCCATGAGTCTTAGAAGACAGGAGGGAGGATGGTAAGAGGCCGGGGGAGACAGTCCAGGAGACTGTTGACAGTAATCCTGGGGGCTCTCCTGCTACTGTGACAGCTCTTCCCCTTCTTCAGCTATCCTCCCCAGGCAACATTGCCTTTGTGTGCTGAGGACAGCAGTTCAGTTACACTAGCACCTGGGCATCTGCCCTTTTGGCATTGAGAATGTAAAGTGGCATATCATCAGAATAGAGTCTTGGAAAATGGAGATGATTATATCTATCCAACATAGAGGGTGTTCCTTTTTATCAGATATGATGCATGCTATTTTGTATGTCAGCAATCTCACCAGCACAGGCAATGCGCTAAAGGCAGGTATTGACGAGAATGCACTCCAGACTTGTTGCATTGATTTATCTTGCCTATTATGCCTCAGATTATTCCTCTATTCCATCTACATCACAGTCAAAACTCATTTAGTTCAAGATGTTTGATGTGAAAACAATAGCTAATACAGTCTCCAGAGTTTGCAGGTGTTGAGATGTGTCCAAATAGGGGTTTTCTGCTTGGGCTGCAAGGCGTAGTTAAAACACTAAAAGAGGAATGAGGGAAAGAAAGGAGAGCAGGAACAATCCTCTCTCCATCTTCCAAGGCTTCTGTCTCTGGCTCTGTGCTTCCGCTCACCTCCTGCTCCACAGCTCTAGCAAATTTGGCCTTGTCATCCCTGGTGTTAATGAGACAGACTATTGTCACAGTCATATCTGAGCTCAGTACATGTAATATCCATCGTGTCTCGGTCTTGGCTAATGTTATCTGTGCTCAGATGTCTGTCATGGCTCAACCTGACTTTTGGAACAGTAAAGCTGCTGGTAATTGCTGCACCATGTTGGAGCTCATTTTGCAAAACTACTTCAAAATCATTCCAAAATCTTCAACCACGTTGTGGTAATTTAGCTCATTTTGGTTAATTTGGCAGCAAAGTTAGCTCTGACACTTGTATATAATTGTGTCTTTAAACTATCACATTTTGAGGGTGAATTAAAGTGTTACTGAGTGGTATCATATTATAAGTAAGGATTAACCACAAAATCAGAAAGATAAAGGATGAGAGAAATGGCTGAATAAAAACAGAGCTCAGAGCAGGGTGGAGTTGTGGTAATTACTGAATGTAGGCCAAGGTCTTCCACGATCATTCATCTCTTTATATGTAAATCCATGACAATTGTCTTGAAATTGGCTAAATTTCACTCATTTACAGCAGCTCTGCAATGTTTTGACCTTACTATGGCTTATGCAGTTTGGATAGGGGGAGATTGGATTTACTGGAATCACCTTTGTCAAGTTCCATATAACATTTTTTCCTCATATCTGCATGTATCTGACTCAAAAATATCCTGCTGTGGTTGTAGTCACCTTCATCAAATTGAACTCTTTTTCTGGAGCAGAAAAGACCTCTCTCGCTCCTCTCCGCTTGTGTGTTTTACTGCTCTGAATAAGACTGAAGTCCTTGATGTTTTTTTGTTGGTTTTCCTGTTTTTCTTTTCTAACAAACACTTTTCTTCAGCCTTAGCCCTCACTCATGTAAACCATTCTAACCATCAAGACCTTGCATCATCAAATAACTGGGCATCAAACTCACAATAGTGGTGCAAGGTGCTGTTTTGTGTTGCAGAGATAAGCTTTTAATTATTCCAGTAGGCCAGTAAAGAGCCCCAGTTGCTTTTACATGAGGTGGCTTGTTACACGCGGTGCATGTTTAAAGTATCTTAGTATTGGGCTGCATTGTGCCTCTGGCTTCCTTAACTGATGTTGCAGTGCTTTATTGTTTTGTTTTTTTTGGCACGAGGTGTGGTTGGAAAGACTTCTTTAGGATGGAGGAATAGAAACGGTTGTGAAATGGAGAACAGGTTGTTTTAAATTTAACCTTGATCCTCCAGGAATTCCGTCGTGCATCCTAATGAAGTACTTCATTTGCACGTGGCTCAGCTTAATTCATCTCGCTCTTGACCATTATTTAGGAAAAACAAAGGGTATTCTTATGTTCTAGTGCTGAAGTAAAGCAGTTTGTGTCACCATGCCATTACATAAACATGGTTTTTCTCCTGTTCTCTTCTATTTTTATATATTAACTTATTTTTGGTTTTAAAGTAAAAATGGAAGGCTTAGAGCTGTTTTCATGAGGTTTCTATCCATCTGCTGTGGTTGGCAAGGGACCTTGGAAGATGAAGCTGCATCTTTACCAGCCTGCAGTCAAAAAAAAAAGAGAAAGCGAGAAAAAAAAAAGTCAGGCTAATAGATAGTCACTACCATGTATGCTGTGTCTCATAGATCCTGCTCCCAGTCAAAGCCTCAATCACACACTATTCAATTCCTGTGGGAGTCCTGGGAACACAGAGATGCCACAGTCTGACAGGGAACACTGCCACGGCTCTGCCCCAACAGCCCAGTATAAGATCACTGTCTAAGCCATGTGCACCTCTGACAGCTCCAACTCTTACTTAAACTACAAATATCTTTATTCCCTGATGGCTAGGAACAGCCTAGAGTTTGCCCTCAGCAATCGTGCTAATATGTCTCCAGTCCCAATGCAGATACCTTCTTGACGTGAAAGTGTATTTTAGAAATGGAATGTAATCTAGAGGGTAAATATAGCAGATGTCATCTGCTGCCAGCTCTCCAGTGAAACAATAAATAGAGAATGCTGGTGGAACACTGGCTTGTTTTATCACTGAGCATGTGTTACATAAGATTTATGAACTGCCATGGTGGTAACAATTCTACGTAAGAGAGGATTGATAGTGTTTGGTGCTGAAATTCCTCTGGCTGGGACATTAACTCAGCAGATTTGTCCCTGTCTTCACAAGTACAGCCTTGTCAATTATTAAAAGAGCAAAACAACAGCTTGAAAAGGCAGCCCTCGGTGTGTGAAAGTCATTTACACATCTTTATTCCCATAAGTGTTTTCTTAGGTTTATGTCATAATAAGAGCTGGTCTTTCATCTCTGTGTGTGATTCTCTGCTAATTCACACCATCGCCAATGTGAGTCCCCCTCTTTCCTCAAAGACAAGGGTGTCAGGGGAAAACAAAGACTCATAGAGGAGAAGGTAACATAAATAAAAGCGTTATTAAGGACCTTTTTAGTTGCTTACTTCACAGAAGCAGAGGGAAGCAGAAGACTTCATTTTTGTAACTGCGAGACACAGGGCCACGAAGAAACGGAGTGAGCGCGAAGATAGGAATTAGATTCTGTCAGTGCTCTAATGGAAGAGGCAGGTTTTGTGTGTCAGGGCTTTTCTCTCAAGTGATGGATTGGGAGGTTAACGGTCGCTATGAGTTAGGTAGCCCCGTGCTCAGCATCCTCTGGAGCCACTTTAAGGAGTCTTTTTATAGCTGCCCAATCTCAAACTTGATACCAAATTATAACTTGGGTACCAGATCTTTCTTTCTGTAGTCGGCTGAATGTGGACATGCTTTACAGTATGTTTTGACTCTTTCTGGATCAATGTAAGGCCTTTTCTTTGAGCAGAAGTGAATATAACTTTTAGATTTCATTTTACAAACATCAGTTGAAATGTTAAAAACTCCCAAATGGTCTCATTATAGTAGATGTTAAATAAATAAATATCTCCCAGACATCGAAGATTTCAGAAAAAGTGCAATACCTGTAAACAAATAAATCTTTTAGAACTTTTCTTCTTTCTTCATTTCACCACTTCGACTGTTTATGATTATAAAACTTCAAATGAATTAGTCTGAACTAGCTGATCTCCAGCTGCTTTACATCACTTTAATGCTGCTTACACACTCTTGTTTTAGCAATGATCATGCCATTAATAATGATATATCAATGATTAATGCACCTAAATACTTCTTCCACGACTGAGGAACCACACGGTTGCAAGTGTATCAGCTGTGTTAAACTTAGTCTTGCACTAAATGCAGTCACAGGTGTTGCAGAAGGAGAAATGGAACTTGTTGTATTAATTTACATTCTCAATAAAACAAAATAAAAAAACAAGTATAAGGAGATGTAGAGATTGTGGAAGAAAAGAAAGAAGGAAGAAAGGAGGCAAGAGGTAATGTGTTAATGTACTATATGGCCTAAATGGCATGATTAAAATGTAAGCCCATTAACACCTATCAGAAATACCTGTTTCCTTATTACATTACCTTATTGCATTACATTCACATTCACTCTCACACACTGACACCTGCAACCTGTAGTATCAATGACCTTGAGATAAAAGTGTAGACGTCATGTTACACAAGACAGCATGGTGGGAAAGTTGTACAATGATTGATGACTGAAAGACAGACGAGGTCACCTCTATCTGAGCTGATAAATTCTGTTCAGCAGCCTTTTTTGTAGTTCCCTGTTATAGGATATGCTCGTCCACTTTGGTCGCACTGAAATGTCATATTTTTTTAGAGACTATGTTGTGTCAGGCTATTCTGGAGTCTTTGTGTTCGCCATCCTTTGGTAATTCATAAACTGTGTGATACTATTGGGAGCTATGGGCAATGGGTATAAGCCACCAAGCAAAGAAAGAAAAACAAGGATTCTCATGTGTGTGAGTGTGTGTAGATGTATTTATGAGTTGTATAATAAGAACACCTGAACATTAAACAAAAAAGAAAGAAATGTGGTTGCGTGATGGTTTGGAGGCTGGTATCACCTCCTCGAAGCATAAAGGTTGTCTTTCTGAATCTCAACTGTAGCCTTTCTGTTTAGTTTGTATTTTCACATGGTTTTACTTCCCACTGTCTGAAGATGCACGTTTGCTGAACTGAAGTTTCAGTGTGAATTTAAGTGTGCATGGTTGTGTTAGCTTTGATGGACAAAGGACTTCTCTTGGCTGTGTTCTGCCTCGTAACACCCAGGAAGTTGGTAGAAGCAGTAGAAGAAAAGATTAGTTGAAAAAAAAAGTTTTCTTTACTCTTTTTTAGAACATTATAAATAACTGGTTAAGGGAAGACTTATTAGATTAATCTCATCCCTGTGCAGGAAACAGGAACTCATTATTTCCAAAAACTATGCAAACCAACCAGTTTAATAGATCTAGCCCCACCCAGTGCACACCATTCTACACCACCATTCTCTATAACCCAGTTTAGGATTACAGTGTAGAAGAATAAACCTCCTCTTTGCAGAACATTTCAGCAAACTGGGCTTGTTTCCAAATATCTCACCTTGTTTATGATGTAAATATCATCTGTGCCCCAATGTCTCCATGCAATACAAACTTCACGATGTGGCAGTTAGGAAGAAGTGCTCACACACATCCCAATCTGCTAGAACGCCTCACAGCAGGGACCGCCACACCCACTGTTTGCAGCTGTCTGTTAAAATGCATACATTTAGGCAGCATCTCAGCTCTGCGAGGAGTTCCTCAGCTTATGAAACCGTGCAATGATGACACTATTATCCTGCAGATCAGAATAGCTCCTGGCACTGTGTGGGAGCAGCTGGGGGTGATCTGGCTGCAGGTGCAAACACACACACATGCATAAATACACGCAAACACACACTATTGTCTCTCTGTTGGAGACTCACTCTATTGTTGTTCCATCCTAGTATGTATGAGCTCTCTTCAGCCTCCCACCAGCAGGTGCAAGCACTTCTATAGAACTAAAGGACTTCAATTTTCACTCCCCATACGCTACTCATCTGCTCATCATGGCCCACATAGTCCTCCTGATGAATGTGATATTATCATGCATGTGGGAAACAAAACAATTTGTACTACAAAGTTCTGTTTGGTTTCCACTCACAACAGTTATTAAATATGAAGTTCTAACTGAAAAAAGCACAATTTTCAGCGAAGGACTGTTTTTGTTCATTTCATGACAAACATTTCTGTTTTCACAGATTACCAAATCGCTGTCCCTGGCATGACGATGTAAGATTACAAGTTTAATAAGGAGACAGACTATCAGGCAGTTCGAAGAATTAGAAATGAGGGTATGGATGAATGTGAAGGTCCTCGTCAGGGATATCCTGTGATTGGCGACTCGGGAGAAGGACACTCAGGGAGGCTCTGTATCAGGAGGTCACTGACCCGAGTGGGCTGCATACCCACCAGATGGTGCCTGAAAAGGAGGAAGGTTAGAAGGACTGAATATACTGTATAAACAAACGTGAGGAGGGATGGCTGGGAAAGGATGATTTGAGATACAAAGGAGGTAAAGAGAGAATAAATGGCCAAGTGGGGAGAAAACAAATGGATGAACGAGTGAGGGAGGAATAGGCAGAGATGGATGGCTAAAGGAATGGACTGGTGAGACAGACAGACAGAGAGAAGAAGGATGAATGGTACGCTGGCTGGGAGGAGGATAGCATGAATGGATGAATGGTGGAGAGGGAGGATGGATATTTAAGACTCCAAAATGATATCATTCAACAAGGAATGATATCATTTTAATCTAAACAGTTTATACCGCGAAAGTTAGTAATGGACCTCTTACATTCATCTTTCTGCAACGGAATCTGCTGCAACACGGACCAAGTATTCAAGATCTGTCTATGTTGGATGTGAATCAGTGCTAGCTCTGCTCCCTCTGCCTGCAGTCAGCTCCATCCTGCATTCTAACCGTCTACCTTGGTACACAATTATTGAGACGTGTGAGAATTTTGTTTGTGTGTTAGCATTTGTGTTGGCCAAAGAAAGCAGCTTTCCCTGAAGAGTCTTTCTGAACACAAAGGTCATGAGCTCTCAGCTGCAGTCCTGCGACCCCATGGCTCAGCATGTTTTGCCTTGCAGCTCTGTAAACACACACAGCTCCATCTTATCTACAGCCACAACACTGATCAAGCATTGCACAAAGAAGATAGACAGAAGAAGATGGAAGTGCAATAAACAAGGCGGGGTGTTTCTGTCTGATCCGCTGCCTTTTTCTGTCTGACATGGTTTCATTCTCAAACTCTACTTAAAAGGACAGACCAATATAAATAAATTGATTAGAATCATCTCAATCGAATATATATATTCCAGTTTCATTTGTTATGCCACAATACATCAAGTATTCCAACCTAAAGCAATTAAAACAATATCCACGCAGTCAGACACAAAAGACAAAACGACAGTCACGGTAAGTGGCAGCACTTGAAATGGGACACATCAGCACAGATGATTAGATCTCACCGCAGCATTTCCTCTCCCCTCCTGGCGGGGACTTTGTTCACAGCCTCAAAATGAATAATTAATGAAAATTGGGTTTTGTTAGCGAGAGTGGCAAAATCACAAAAGGCTCTAACTAATTGGCAATTGTTTTTTTTCTTCCTCCCCCCTTCTGTTTTACTCTACTTACTTAACAGTGGTAGGAAATTAAGAATAGAGGGTACATAATGAGATGTGGTTTGGGCAAGGGTCAGGTGAAAAAGAACAACTAAGTGGACTGATTCATTTGAGACTAAATTCAATTATAATTGAACTCTCTGTCGAAAGAAAAGCATTGTCTGAGAAACTGTACAGGTGCCCCGACAAATTGAAAAATCGAACCAGGATAATAGTACAAACTCTCTATTAGTTGCTACTTGAAATGTGTCTGAGAGTTCAAAGGCCACATTTCACATTAAGAATCTGAGTACGTGGTTGTATTGTAAAATTGATGCCTATTTTATTGATACGTTTATTTATTTATTTATTTTTTTGTTTATCACAGATTAATTTAAAAATGGCCTCGTACCTTCACATAGTTGTACAGTATAAAGACATCAGAGCGAATGAAACGCTTGCTTGGGAATTTGTAAGTGAGCTGGAGCCATAAATTATGCTAAAATATTCTCTATGCCACAAATTTATAGCAGTCTTGCAGACATACTTTTATGTCCAGACTGGGAGATTTTGCGAGTGCTGTTGGATGTTTCTCCCTCCTGTCATTTCCTTGGCCTCTTTGCTTGCTGCAGAAATTTTTTCTCCTCTATTCATCCTGAATTATTAAAAAGTGTTGTGATTCCCAGTATGATTGTGAATCTGGGGCTGCAGCTCTCAACTGTGCAGTCACATTTGCTTGTTTTTCTCGCTCCTCACAGTGTTTTCCTTGTCTTTCTCACTTCGTACATGAGCCAGAGCATGATGCTGCAGTCCTTACGTCCCAAATCTTACCTTGAAGGAGGGAGTGTGGGGTGGGGGTTTAATGATTGAATCCTCAAAAAGAGGTGTCTGCCCTCGTCTACAGGGCAAATGTTATTCATCTAAATCTGTATTCAGGTCAGGGTCCTGTCCACAGGGGAGGAGGAAAAATAGGGATATTTTTTCTTTCCCATCATGCACCAGCAGCAGGATCCAAATTGGCACAGAGGGCTGGCCGGTTTCTCCAGGGATAAGCATCCTGTCTCCTTGCCTGACACCCTTTGAGGGAAACCTGCCAGGGATTTCCATTCACCACAACACACACATAACAAAGATAACCAACGCCCCAAGAGACAAACACGCTCCTCCTCCCTCAGCCAACCTGCCACGGCCAATGATCCCACCTCTTATGTATTTCACGCTCTTTCAAATTCCTGTAGCTGCCAAACTTGAAGTGCCAATGACTCTTTGGCCCTCCAGAAACCAGAGTAGCTGCCCTAAGAAAAGGTTACGAAAACAGCTGCTGGCGGATGAAAAATTCATGTAGCATTACCATATATGTGAGTATCCCCTCCTCTTCCTCTTCCTCTGTCTCTATTTCTCTATCTGTCTGCATGATGCACCGATGACACACCAGTCAGTACGGCACATGGATCTGTAGCTCTCTTGTCTCTAATTTGAGGGAGAATATTAATGTAGAGTGCGCTGTCTGAGATGGATCAAACTGTTCGGAAAACAGAGGGATCTTCATCCAAGTCCACAAGCACTGGGTTGGAGGGATTTTCATGTGGCATTGGCTGGATGTACACTAATAGGCCAGTACTCAAAACATGAGAGCGATCCACAGGGAGCATGGTGTAGAAAGATGTTATGAAGGGAAGAGAGAAAAATATGGTTTGCTAAGTAAGCTGCTTCTATAGCTGAAAACACTACCAGCTAAAGCTGAGGTCCTGGGTTTGCAGCTGTGTTTCTTCACTAGGGGAGTAACTTCCAGTGCAAATGAAACTCATCAAAAATCTCCTTTAGATTCAGAATTACCCAGCCATTTAATGTTTGTGGCTTAATGAGCTCAATAACCTGTATAGGCAAGAAATTTAAGTTGAAGTGTTGGCCAAATAGCTTTGTAACACTTGTGATACAAAATCAGAAGCAAATGAATTGCTTTATGAAAATACTCAGCAAGCCAGTGAGTAGTACATTGGAACGGTCTGTGAAGCACCAAAATGATTATACTGCACTTATGATGCTCTTCAAGTAGATGCTTGAACTTTAATCTTACACAGCTTTCTCCTTTAGGACCAGCTTAGTCCTTGGAAATATCACATTTTACTGAATATACAGAAAGTGAGGATGCTAATTTCTAGTCCCAATTATGCCCCAGGCTCTTAAAATAGGCTACATTCCAACTTTTAATTTCTCGTTAATGTTTGATTGACCAATATTTCTGTAAGTGCCGAACAAAAATGACAGAGGTTGGACAATAAAGAAAAAAGTATATATGATAAAATATGGATCAGTTATTCTTACCATTTTCTTAATGTCTTTCGAATATCTTAATATGATTTGACCACTGAAATTTGCAGCAAATATTGAGTGTTTGTCGCTGGTAAAGTGTATTTACCATCCTGCTGGCCAACATTTCCTTTTACAGATTCTTAATGTGTTTGAGGTTTGAGATCTGGCTTGGCCACTACAAAATATATTTTTGTCAGTGCTTCCTTAAATGTTTTAGCTGTGTGTGGCTAATTACTGCTCCGTTGGAAAGTCCATCACTGCTCAAGGCCAAGTTACTCTGGGGAATACATTAAGATGATATTTCTTCTTCAGAACTTAATTCAGTGCTGCTTATTTCCTATTTTTCTTTCCTTTTCTTATTTACAAAGATTAAAGTTCACCCATCCTTTGCAAAAGCTTAGCTTGACAAAAACAACAGCTTTTGTGCATTATGTCTTTTAACAATAGTGACATAAATTTTGTCTTTTGAATGCAGTCGCAAGACTTTAACATACTGAAAAAGAGAGGAAAATTTTCTATATGTCCTCATGGAGAGAAGTGGGTTAGAAATGTCTCAGTAAACAGGGTCTGAAGTAATTATAATTTTCAAATTTTGATATAGCTCCAGAGTACATTATACTTTGTTATGTGTATCTTGCATATACACACAATAGCATCATTCATTAGATCCTCTGTTCCAAAATGGTAACAGTCAGCAGAAAAAGCCCGGAAAGCTGCTGAAATGAAGAACAATTCAGTTGACTATAGCAGATTGACAAAATGCACACATGAACAAGGTCGTGGGTGGAATGGATAGATTAACAAATACCAGACTGTAATATGGGAGAACATTGCTTGTTTCCTGTTTGTGTTTTGGCATAAACTGAATGCTTGAAGTTTTAGAAAGAAAGTACACTGGCTTCATCTGTTTGGTTTTTTGTGTGCTCTGAGCAAAGGGAAGGAAAACCAGCACATTGTTTTGTTTTGGCTGTTTTTAAAAAGAGGATTTGGTCTTTCATTCATCCACTCATTTTCTGTACCGCTTAATCCAATTGGGTCGCGGGTGGTGTGCTGGAGCCTATCCCAGCTACTTGCAGGCGTGAGGCGGGGTACACCCTGGACAGGTCGCCAGTCCGACGCAGGGCCGACATGGAGAGACAGACAACCATTCTCACACACTCACAGGGAGAATTTAGAGTGTCCAATTAACCTCACATGCATGTCTTTGGACAGTGGGAGTACCCGGTGAGAACCCACGCATACACGGGGAGAACATGAAAACTCCACACAGAAAGGCCACTGTTTCAAACCCCCCCTCAGCCCGAACCAGCAGCCCCCTCTGGCTCCAGCCCAGCCCGAGGCTCGAACCAGCGACTTTCTTGCTGTGAGGCAGCTGTGCTAACCACCACACCACCGTGCAACACGGATTTGGTCTTTATTGGACCTTTTTTTAAAAACTTCCATATACCTGAATACAATAATACAAAAAACTTGTAGTAGTCAACAGATAAGAGTTGCAAAATAACTTTTTTTCAATGGACAATCTGTTCTCTATTGTAATATTTTTTTGCAGGAATATACCCTTTTCTCAGTTTCAGAATGTTACATAATGCAAGTACAGCATGTACAGCATTTAACTGAGGTTCAAAGAAATAATATCATAGTTTAAACATAATAGAAATCACATTTGATTAAACTAAACTCAGTAATGGAAGGCATTTTACAAAAAAATCACAGAGGGGATAAAATCAATGTTGAGCCTCTTATTTCGATCGATGTATGGTAATGAGGCAGACACGGATAGTCTACAGAGAAATTGGAAAATGAAAATGGAGTTATAGGCTGTTGAAACAGCTAAAACTAGGAATTGCCAACATAATGATAAAGCTTGTGAAAGACTAAGGGTTCAAGCAATATCAAATGTCTCTACCTGTGCTTTTGCTCATAATGCAGTGCAAGGGACTGGTAATGAGGTTTTTTGAAAGTTGCTGATTTTAGCTTTGATCTATCATTAAGTGCTTCATTCTTGCTCTTGGCTTAGCTTCACTACTTTGAATGAGAATCAACAGGTTTCTCAGAGACAAATGCATTTATTGTGATCTTTCCAATCATTACTGGATGGCAGCTATCCATGTTAACTGCCAACAGCATGTTAAAGTTAACACTCTGAATATGTTCACTTAATCACACCACAAGAGGTGCAGAAACTACTGAGCTATATCATTGGTAAGGCTAAATCAGAGCTTGGCAATGAAATCCAGTGTTCTCATCTCCCTTGAGCATGCCTTCAGGGCTGGTTGTGTCCACGGTGACAGACTGTGATCAGCTTGGGTTCAGAGCAGGGTATTGTACAGAGTCTATATAAGTGGGGGTAATTTTAGATGGATGTGATATGAATATGATGTCGTATAGAAAGTTATCAACAGAAAGACAGTCTGTATCCTTTAATTATCTGAGCTTTAGGGTTTGTATTGTACCACATGACACTTTTGTGTCTCTTTTTTTTGTCTGGTTATCATTCAAGCTTCTATCCACAGATCTCTACAATGATCTCCCGCCTCTCCTCTATATTCACCCTCCCCTCCTTCTCACTTGTTTGTCTCACACACTATCACCCACTGCGCTTTGCAGAGGGGAGAAACACTTGTTTTGACAGCTATGATAACTGACTAAATGTCATATGTCTGGAAGAAAAGAATCTGTGTAGTACTGGAATTCAAGGCAGTCAGTTTCCGAAAGGCTACTATCTCCATCCTCTGCTATATATTTGTGTGTGTGGATGCAAATATGGGGTGGGTCCTGGTGTGTTGTATTTGCTTGATTTGTGTGCACTTTTGTTGTGTTTCACTGTGTGTTTGTCACTCAAGGTGAACACATGAACAGGGTTGTTTTGCTGATGTGCACATGGAATCCGACCAAAAATGGTGTATAGAGAAAGATGAAGGATGTCTCTGAGATGTCTGACTGTCCTATTGCTGCACTGTACTGACATGCATGTTTCAGGTTTTTCTGCAATGTAATGTAATAAAAAACACACACCATTGCTAGTTTTATTTAAAAAAACCCAGCCTAATATGAGGTAAATAGCAGTGAAATATTGATATTCATGTCTCGTGAGAGATGGGTTCAACAGGAAGCAGCCAACTGTAGATGACATTATTTATTTTATGTAGCATTGCTGGCATATAAAAGTATACTCCCAGTCATTAAAGCCATTTGTCAGCACAAGGCACTGGAGTTATGACTCTGTAGGAACGTAGAAATATGTTTCAAATAATGAATGTGTTTCGCTATTCAATATATATCTAAAAGATATTTTAAGAGAGAATTGCATCTATTTGCCCCAAAATTGTTTTGTCGAATTTTTCTAGTATAGACGTACAACATAAGTGCAAAATATTGAATTACTGTTTACTATATTTAAAATGCTCCCCCAAGGTTTGCTTGATGGCATCCAGAAAAATAAAAATCAGTATGACACTAATTGCAGCTTCAAGTTTTGTTTTGACATACTTCCAGTGTTTTGTTAGCATTTACTGGTTACTAATTCATGACTCATTTAGCATTCAGGTATGTTGCTGGAAATGAAATGGTCCTTGAAGAGACTATCGCCCACACTAGTGCAGTCTTGCTGTTCTTTCCTTGAAGATATCAAATTTACTGCCTGATTCATGTGTGACATTTTATTTCTTGATCAAATTATGAATGGATAAATAGAAATTCTTATCAAAAATTGTCAGATACATTTGAGTTCCACCCATTACAAGCTAATAGAAACTTTAAGTGTTTCTTGCATTGTCTAAGCATAATTTTTTTAACTATTACTATGAAGTCTGAGCGTCAAAATGTATGTTTGACACTCTGTGTCGCGATCAAATAAAAGGAAGACTAAAATATTTACTGCATTTGCACACATCAGGCACACATACAGTACTGGAGTTGAGTCACCTCAGTGTGAGTGCTGTACATCACAGTGTTCAGAGGTTTTCACACCATATCTGTTTCATTTGACAACTTTACTTTGTGTGATCCTTGCAGACGGCTTTTAAACCATCATTTCCCCAAATTTAGATACACGTTTTTAAAAAGGTATAAAGCAGAATCCAGCAAAGTGACATCAGATTATCAGCACCCTCAATCAATTCTATTTAAGCATCTGGCATCACCTTCTATTTTTAAAATGTGCCTCTTTGGAGAAAGAGAGGCATTGCAAAAGGAGATGATGGGAAAAGGGAAACCAAGCATAACCATCGTTTTCAGCACAGCAGTGGGTAGGAATATTAAAAACATTCGGCTCTTTCAGATGAGCCCGGGACTCCAACTTAGCTGCATAGCACAGCTTGAAGTCACAGGAATATAACTTCCTGCACATTTCATGACTCACTGGGGGTCAAGGTTGAAGCAGCTTATCTGTGTCGTACTCCAACAATGATGGGCGATGAGGGAAAATATTCTTTTTTATTTTTTTTTTAAGAAATGGGTTAAAATGATTGCGGTGAGTGGTGAAAAAATAATAAATCTGGGATGAAAGTGAAAGATGTTCACATTGAGCCCCTTTCACCTTGGTTTGCAGAAAGAAGAAGATGGAGAAAAACCCAAGAGCTTCGTATTTGCTGCACTTTCCTTAACCAGAGGAGTTGTGTTACAAATCAACATCAATATCGTACTTTATGCCCAACAGGATTAAAGCTCTTCATTATTTTCCTGATGTCAAGTTTGACTTGGAAATGATGATGCCACACTCAAGGACTTGATTATACCATTACCCCGCCATATTTTTTGGATCAGATTTCCTACAGCAACACAAAAAATACTTGCTGCAAGGTTTTTAACGAAAAACTGTGGATGTTTTATCAGAGAAACTGGTTTAAAATGACATATTGCTGCTTATCCAAATGGTCAGCTTGGCCGTCCCGGTTGTGCAATATGAGAGATCAAGTGCCTTTTTACAGCAGAGGATCAAACATTATAGAAATATAGCAAAAAACAGGACAATGAATGATTGAAGTCTGGCAATGGCCTGTCACCATGATGACTATCATCAAACGCAATGTCAGTTGCACTTCTATGGGCTTCTATGGGAGCATGTAAAAAGTCATCACAATTTATGTACCTCTGTAAATTAAAATAAATCAAGACATGCCTGTTAGAAGATAGGTATTACCCATGAAGCTCTGTTTATAATATCATTTTAAGGTTAAAGTAAATGTCTAGAAACTTTCCAAGAGACTGCTCATGCAGTTGGTTGGAGGTCATTAAGACCCCAATTTTACTGCAAAAGGCATTACGGAGGTTTTATTAGACTCTGGAGAAGTATAGCTCTGTTAAGTGCAGACACACCATAGAAAAAAAAGTTTGCATATGAATAGCTTGTGCAATTTCTAAACAAGTTGTGCAGCTAGAGGAAATATAAATTCTTGTTGGATTTATCAACAAATAAAAGAGAAATTGCAGAATGTGGGCAGATTTTTATGAAAAAAGAAGCACATTGCTGATCTTTTAGGTGTATCTGTCATTTTATTGGCTTATGTTGCCTCAGGTTACGAACATTTCAGTGGCAGAACTAAGAGTAGATTCAATTAAATGCGAGCAAATGCAGAGATAAAATGATGACCTTAAACATACCTCCGAATTCTCAATAGACTTCCTCATCAATCAAAACTGAAGGTTATTCCATGGCGCTCATCGTACCCTGACCTGAAGATCATTAACAATCTGTGGATAGACTACAAAAGGGCTGGTATATGAGACAATCCAAGAAATTCACCTCTAGGGTTTTTCCAGGAAAACTGGATAAAAATCTCCCGAGCAAAAATTGAGTGCCCTAATTCATGGTTCAGGTTCTTTTCATTATTTTGGAATTGTAAAAGAAGGCTATAAGAAAAGAAGTTTTACTCTAAAATTTAAGCTACAACATGTTTAACTTCAAGCCTTCTGGAAATCTTTTCATCTCATACGTGCAGGTTTGATTTAAAAGTACCAGGAATGTTGATCAGAAGTGCTCTTACCCATCCCCCTGGGCCAATGAGTGGTGCTCTTCCAGAATAGTATTCTGCACATATTTATATTCTTATTAATCATATGTCATTTGTGATTTTAGAAGTTTTTACATTTCTGAATGTAGGCATGTTTATTAATGCTTATATGTTAAATTCTTTTTAAAGACCATTTCTCTTGTCTACAAAGACACACTCCATAAACAAAGATATTGGACATAAAGTCCAGAAATATGTTTGTCATTAGTTTTAATGCCACATGGTATTGTTCTGAAGGGGGAAACGCTCTAAGAAGTTTCACAGATCAACAACTTAAGTAGTGCTTGTAATTCAACCAGGTCCAGTCTGTGCGGGCAGAAATTGTATGTTAATAGATACCTTAGCAGCCACTTTAAATTCATAGCATATAGAATAGCACACACTCACAGTTAACTCCTGAATTTCAGGTCATTAAAGGAGGAAAGCCGGGGATCATCTTTAAACTCACGCGTCGAATGTTTGTCAATCATCTTATTCTGATTAGATTTCAGTCATAGATAGTAAAAAAAAATCATAATAATTTTCCTCATGAATATATACATTTCTTAAATCTAAGTCATTCATAAATTCGTTAAAATGTTTTAATTTCTTCAGATACTCCTGGCGCTTTCATCCCGCAGTGCCTGCTTGTTACACTGTAAAAGATGCAGAAAAATACCAGTGTTTTCCTGTTAGCTTAGATTGCTTGACTCCACTTGACTACCTGATTGACCCAGACGAGGTGTTCACTCTGTGGGATGATGGGACCAGATGGTATTTGCAGTGGGAAGCAGTATGTCTGGCTGCAACAGCACAGGAGGAAGTGTGTTGAAAATACCATGGAGAAGTGTCCTAATGCACGCATGGTCAGACATCTCAAGGAGAAAAGTGATGTCAGGTCGATATAAAACATGGTAGCTGTCTTAAAAAACAGATAGGGATTTATTGAAAGAAAGAATGGAGGATGGACGAGAAAAACAAGACAGAGGGGGCTCTTTGCTGCTTTTCTTTGCACTTTGTACAAAATAATCTAATCTAGGGGTCACATTTAAAGGACAAAGACAGACATAAGGTGACAAAGACAGGCCATGGCTATGTTTAGTACTGCTAGAATATTCTCTGGGGACATGGTTATAGATTTTCTTGCGCAGATGTTCAGAAGACTCCAACTGCCAAGAGGGGGATATACTATACAGCATGCACACTGCATAAGCACTACATTACTTATTATCAATACTATTTTTGATATTACTTTCTTAGTTTGTGCTTTAGATAACTCCAGAAATAGGTGATCATATCTTGTGCATGCACTGAATTTATTATTGTCGTTTTATATTTCTACAAAACATGGACACATAATCTGTGTGGTCCTGAACCAAAAGAATGCACTCTCACTCACATAGTTTCACACTTTCCCAGGGCCCTACGACTTTATTGGGTATTCTTTTTACTATAAAGAAACAAAAACAGCAGTCAGTGTGTTTCAAGACTGAAACTTACCAAGAAAAGTTGGTGCCTATACCTTACCAAAAAGTTTGAGAGAAGTAAAACTGAACAGACAATGGCCTCACACAATAAAAGACGCTGCATTTCCCAAAGTTCCCATAGATTTTCACCGACAGCGATGACTGGCAGACAATCTTAGAAGTGGAGGTTAGCTGTCATCTAGGAGGGTAAACTGAACTGATTGAAAATCCATTCAATTTTGCAGGTAAAAGTTCAAAAATTCATGAAAAACCCGTGACCCACTTAGATCCATATTTGAATAAAAAACATATTCAAACCAGACCAGACCTAAACTGACCTGCAATGAAATGAAATTAATGGAATGAAAAATGAAAATGACTTTATTAATCCCAGAGGGAAATTACAATGATGTATAACTAGTAAACTGCAACAGGATATTTGTAGCCCCCACCCTTCTGCAATGCTTACCGCCCTAAACACAGTTTTATTTTTGGATACAATGAATATTTATAATTAGTAACTTGCTACCCCTGCACTGCGGACTGTGTGACAGTGCAATTTGTTATTGATACAGAATGAGGAACGGGGAGGAGCTGAAACATGAATCCAAAAAGTCCTGTTGTTTTCTTGTCTAATCAGACATCCCTGTACATGAACACACATCAAACACTGGTTCTCACACTTTCATTTCCTGCATCCTCTCCTCCCAGCTTGACTCATTCTTCCTCATACAACATGACAGTATGGAAAGGAACGAAACAATCCAGGGAGCTGTGAGCCTGTTTACCCTTCTGTCCTCTAGGGCACTCCTACAGAGACTGTATAGTTACATCCTTCCCATTCAGTGTAGATATATTGCCACTACTCATGGAGGAAGTGTGGGCGATAAGAGACCCACAACAGCCTGTGAGAAGAGGCCAGAACACAGAGGGTGATGCATTATAGCTTTATATCCTTTCCCCTCCTGGAGTTCAGTTGCATGTGTCTCTGAGATTATGTTTTTGTCTGCACATCTGTGTGATGTTCCTTTGTGAGCTGAAGATGGACATAGCTTTGCACAAGTAAAATACTGCAAATCCATTATATGAAATCCAGTCTATTGTTGGAAGAGTGTGCCCCCCTGTGACTAGGATCTGACTAATACAATCTGAAGTATAAGCAGGGTAAGGTTGTGAGCTGTTATGAGTGGTGGGAGGTGAGGGTGAAGATTTTTCAGAGGAAAGAAAAGCAATCATGACTGACATTAATAAGAAATGGCAGTAGTGCAACAGCAATGGAATAAAGTATGAGCTGAAACAACATATATCATTACAGATAGCAGGGAAAAAATAAATGTTAAATAAAAAAAAAGCAGAGGCATGGCATTTAGATCAAATGGTGGGTTTGAAGAGAAAACATGGAAATACCACCGTACTTAAAAAAACTTGCGCTTTACAATCTGACGCTGTTTATAAATGCCTATTCATGCATTTTTATTTCATCAGAAATGTAGGATGTAATTTGCATCTGTTAACAGGAGTGCTCCAGTATGCTTTTTTTCTTCTCCTGCTTTATATTATCCCTTTTTTGGCCCGTTTCACATGCTTTACTTGTGTTTTTCTCATCATCTACATGCTGCACATCCCAACATATAATTCACAGCCAGATCCAGAATCAGACAATATGTCAGGTTTCGTGATGGTGTGGCCTTTCCACTGTAATTTTCCAGCTTTCATGTGAAATCAGTGAGGGAGATTCATAAGATCTCACTGTTACCGATGCACTTGACCAAAAAAAAGAGTCCAAACCCATCAACATGTATTATGTGAAAAGTAACAGCATGAAAACCTGTTCTGTTGAATGGCCACCTTTGAATATGCACTTAAAAGAAAAACATCAATTCAGAAGCCTCACAAAAAAACAACTATTTGTAATTACTTCAAATTGGTATCTTTTGTCAGAGTGCATGCTGAAAGCCACTGAACTTTTTCTTAAACTTTCTTTGATGATTCATTAATGTTATCCTTTTAAAATCACATGTTAGCTTACTTTTTTCTCCCCTCTCCTTTGGACTAAACATTGTATTTGCCTGATTTTGTAAGATGACTCTAACATACTGTATGCAGATTAAAGCATCCTTTAAGTGAGAGTCAGAGTGTAAATAAACCTGGAATTATTTTTTTTTTTTAAGTTTTTTTTTTTTTTTTTTGCTTTGCTATTTTAAATGGAAATAATTAAATTAGTATGAAATCTTATGGTGCAAGTGTGCCTAACACAGATGCCAGTGAACAGTTAAGGTTAACCTGAGCTAGAGGCAACTGACAAGTCAGATTTGAGCTCTCGCAAAACAACAACCCAAGTAAATGTAACAAAGTTGGATTTTAAACTGTCCCAGAATATCATTAAGATTAGCAGGTAAAAATCATCCAGAGAGATGATGAGAGAAAAACAGTGAAGCTGTTTTACTGTAAAAAGGTTTAATCTAAATGAAAGTAAGCCTATGTCATTAATTATTACTGAAATGCTTCTTTATATCTTTTTATCAAGGAACCCTGGAAAGTGTCCTTTATGCTGATGACAAGAGTGGATCAGGAAGGCTATCTAGCTCTGTGTTTGGCCTTAATCTTCATTCTGTGTAGAGGTCGCAATACAAAAGACCGCTCTGTATGTTTAAGGTTATCTTCTACATGATGTTTTGATGGTCTCTGTGGCTCATTTACTGATAAACTGCTCTCTACAGGGTGACTCAGGAGGTCTCATGTTTCACCAGCAAGCAAATATTTATGCTGCAGGAATTTTTCAGCTCATGGCAAGAATTTTGTCTTAGGCAACGGCATCTCTCTCACTCTCTCTCCCTTTTAGTCTTTGTTAGTGTTATTTGCTCTGAACTGACTTGTGGAGAGTAATACAACTTTCTTAATAACTCAAAAGTCTTTAAGCCTGACTTTTCATTTTGCACTTTTAAAAACATGTGATTGTACAGTCTTCCTGATGATGTTCTTATATAATAACTCTACAAATTTAGTTAAAACCTGCTTTTTCATCAGACAATATAACTGTCTGGCAGAGTTTTTTTGTCATATGTGTAAGCAACTGTAAAGCAAACTTGGAGACAACCATGTTTCTTCTCGATCCACTTTATGAAGTGCAGATTTAAAAAATGACCACTTAAACTCATATGTTCCACTTCTGAGGTGCATTGAACGCAGCATTAGACACCAAGAACAAAACTTGAACAAATGAAAAAATGTGGTAGGGCTTAAAATACCCACATATTTTAAATATGTTTATAACAGTTATGTTTTCATTTCCTTGTTTGCTGCAGTAAAATTTCTTGTAGTGGTTTGGCAAAGAAATACAAGCTGCAGCTGCCCACATCTGATTCAAGGCATTCACATCCATGATACTTGCACACACAAAGCTGAGCTTGCAATCAGAGCCTTTGACTCAGTTAAAAGATCATTTTCTTTCTATCTCATCATGATAGATATGCCATTCGGTAGTGCCAGCAGCCCTGCAACTCTGATTGCAATCTAAGATAAAGGGTCCTATATTCCCCAGTTGTTCCTATTTTTTTCATTATTTCAACCTTTCTTTTTTTCCTGATATATCATTGTCTTTTTCCAGCCATGTGTCCCTCATGACACTAAGTGGAAGAATGATGAACCCCCCGGCTGCTTCCTTGCCCATCACAGTCACACTCCTCAGCTGCCACTTATTTGCGTTTTTTTTTCTTCTAAAAGAAATGGAAAAAGAAATCAATTAATTTTGAGGCAAGTTATACAGACTCACATTCTTGATCTGTGTCCAAGTGATTGAATGAGCCTCCTTCCCCCAGCTGAGCTGACCTCGTGGTGCAGTCTCTTCTGTCTGCTACTTCATAAATATACTTTTAACAACTACACATGCTCTTTAGTCTCCATTCGGGTTTATCTATTGTAAACAAGCAGTAAGTTAATACAAATGCTGCAGCTGTCATAAAAAATATAAAGTTAACATTATTTAGATAGATAGATAGATAGATAGATAGATAG
>JAVQJG010186174.1:0-34982 GCA_036024015.1 Craterocephalus amniculus | reverse complement strand
TAAGATTCTTCTTACTAAGAAACTTCCCGGCACTGTCCAGCATCCAAGTATTTATGACGATCACATAAAGAGTTGTTGATAGATATACTGAATCGATTTCAAGTCACTGAATGGTTTCGGATTGAATCGTTCTAAATGAACTAGTATCGTTCATGAATCGTATCGTTGTAAAAAGGAATCGTTATACCTCTAATATATATATATATATATATGAATAAACCATTGGTTCAGGAATATGGGCGGCATACAGATGAAAATCCCAACACGTACCAACTCAACTGATGTTGCATCAAGCTCAGCAGGGAGGCGAGCTGCCTCTTCTGGACTGCTTAATGTGTGTGTGTGTGTGTGAGACGGTGAACAGCGAGATGTACTGGAAAGCAACACACAGAGACCAGTACTGTCTCTGTTCTTTATGAACCCCTCTAACCAACTGCACTGATGAGACCTTTAATGATGGGATCGCTGCCAACTTTGATTCAGCTTCTTTTGATCCCAGTGAAACGTTTGTGAGACACTTTTCTTAAAGCCTTTTTGTCAAATCCCCAACTCACCTGCGTTTTTTTCCAAACTTTAAGAGGAATCCCGAAATAACCCCAATCAGTACGTTTTTAACATTACAAGACTAACGTCAGGCATTTTCCAGCAGAAGAGCAACTGCATACAAGCAATGGTAATGAGAGGCCATCAGGGGTTTAAACTTTTAGGTCTTACAGCAGAAAATCTCTAAGATCACGCACCTGCATTCATATACCTACAGCTAATTTTCTAACCGTAATTATAACCGTAGCTGTGCCAGGCTTCATTTCTCCAGCCATTTTCGCTGTCAGCGATCAATCAAAACAATATTATCGCTGCCTGATGCCGTCTTTTAGGTGCTTATTTTTCATGCATGTTGTCTCTGAAGCATCTTAGGGAAATCCCTGCTGTTAACCTGAACCCTTATTAGCCACATGTAACGCTTCAGGGAGGATGCATCTTTTTAAAGTCGTCCTCTTGCTTTCATTCACGCTGCCTAGCTCTGAAAAACAGCTCATTTAAAGACATGAGGCACAGTTTAGCTATTTTCCCTTCATCACTCCACCTAAGCATGAATTTCTAAGGCCAAATGACTTCTATTAACTCAGAGAAAACGCTTGAAACGGAAAGTTTTCTTCAGCTTTTTGACTTCTTCGTCTGTTTCTGCCCGTATGCTTATCTTCAAGCAGAGAAGGAATATTCTAATATTTCCAGATCAAACAATAAGACTAATTAAAATCTGTTTATTGTCCAACCGACTCTCTTTTTGTTGATTTTGCGGCTCTCCTTGTCTCGGGAGATAAAGGTAACCCAAACTAGCAGGATTTTCATTCATTTATTCAGAAAAATCCCAACATTTGAATGATGGTTTAATCAAATTCCTTTTCCTGTCTCCAGACACGGATTTATTTATGAGGGCTCCTTCAAAGAGACGCATACTTACCACCATGCTAAAGACCGGCTTTCTGAGCCTGCATGGCTGCCACCATCTTTCAACTGATGGCTGCTCTGAAAAGAAACGACCAACTTGTGAAAAAGATGAATCCACTTTAAATAGGCTTTACTGGCACTTGGGAAGCACAAAATAGGCCTTTAAATCTCAAATACCTCCCTTTCTCTCAGGCTTTTAAGCTCCGCTGTCAGTGGAGGAGTTCTCCAAACCAATCAGACTGAAAGGTTTTTAACTGGAGAAAATCTCTTTTTCTCCCTTTAGTTTAATTCACATGAACCCTGCAGTCACCTCCAACACGATTTCAATCATTGGAAGCAGTAAAATCAATGCAAATGTGAGGCATATTCCTGCGATCGAGAACATGACAACCACAAATGCTCCATAGATTTGCTACCACTCACCTAGCATCAACACAAATAATAGATTTAGCTTAATTTAAGGAAAAAAGTAGACAGAACAGCAACATTCTGCACACATAACCATAAGGTTTATGTTTTTAAGGATTAATAAGGAAACAAGGTCTTTAAAAGTGATGAGGAAAAGTTGGTTGCAGCATTTTAGCTCATTTTAAACATGTGTTTCTCAAACTGTGTGCAATATTGTGGCTCATATACAATAATTGTTCTGCCCTGTAATCCTGTAAACCAGAGTTCGCCAAATCCAATTTATTCTTGTAAAATTCAGATTTTATTCTTGTAATATGAAAACTATTTTTCTCATGATATTACAACTTTATTCTCATAAATAAGTACTTTATCCTCATTAAATTATTACTTTATTCGCGTAAAATTACAAATTTATTTTGGTAAAAAGCATGACTTTAATCTTGTAAAATTACGACTTTAATCTTGGAAAGATACACCTCGATTCTTGTAAGATAATGACTTTAGTCTTGCACTAATACTTTTTTCATCACTCTTTTCTTCTCATAGAATAAACTTTATTCTAGTTAAAACTATGACTTTATTCTTGTAAAATTATGATCTTATTCTCATAAAATTACGATTTTATACCAATAAACATACTTTTTTTCTCATAAAAACAATTTTCGTAACATTACGACATTATTCTCACAACATTCTAACTTTATTTTCGTTAAATAACTTTGTCCTTCTAAAACTACGACTTTATTCTTGTAAAACTACGATTTTTCTTGTAAAATTATGATTTTATCCTGCTAATATTACGATTGTATACTAATAAACGTACAACTTTACTCTCCTAACATTCTAACTTTATTTTTGTTAAATAACTTGGTTCTCGTAAAACTATGACTACGTATTCTAAAAGCCTATGAAAACATATTTTCCTTAATTTGGTCCCAATGCTTTACATTGTCAAATGAAGACTTAATAATATGCAGCTTTTCTCCTCATATTTTCCTGGGTATGGCTGTAAAGAGTTAAGGACGAGTGTGTCTATAGTGCACAGCAGGGGTCATACGCTATCAGATTATTCACCAGACTGAATCCCTGACTCATCTGAGTCATTTTTTTCCCATCACGCTGCTAGTTTGTCTCTCATGAATGTTACATTATGATCCAAGTAGCTCCCGGTGATTGAGTCTGTTTTGCTGTATTTTTAAGGAAAACAGGCCGTTTCTCTCCGAGGCTTCTCTCTCCTGAGTCTGTCTTAATATTGCATGCTGGAAACATGCTGGATGTTCTCGCCAATATTTAACCAAACTGTTCATTTCCCCTCTTCGCACCATAGTTTCTGCACACCAGCTGCTTAATGTTCAACCTTAGACAGTTTTCTTTATTATTTTGAGTAGCCATGATGGTGCTTTACACAGATTATAATGTGTATCAGCTTCCCAGTATGGCTATAAATGAAAGAGACTGAGGTAAATATGTAATGATGGTAAAAATACCCCCAGAACAGTCTTCAGTGTAAAAGTAGGAGCCATTAACACAAAAGGGTAAAACAAGAATCGTCTCCTCCATCTGCCTTCAGGTTCAAAGGTTTCATGATTGATGTGGAGTCAAATTAAATTTTACACCAGAAAGAAATTGTTATTACGCCAAAGTTAATGACTAATTTACCACCAGCATGTAAGATTTAAAAACTCACTTTTTGTTCCTTCCTTTTCCCAACAAAGAAGCAAGACTGTGATTCGTCAAAGCCGTTGTTTTCCAGGGATTTTGTCTCATCTTTTCACGACTTTTCCTTGATTGTAAATCACTCCACCTGGTTTTTTTTTTTTGCAACCCTTAACACTCCTGATAATCAGGCAGAGAACACTTGTGGAGGAGGAAAACACTGATTTTCATGCGTTTGTCATTGATATTTAACAGAATTCAGGGATTATTACAGCTGCCAGGGTGGAGCAATATAACTCAAAAAGTTATGGACTGATTTTGATTAAATTTTCAGGACATGTCAGAAGTGGAATAAGGAAAAATTCATTAGATTTTTGGGGTTATCGGGATCACCGACTTAGAGCTTCTGACTTTAAACGAATGCCCACAATCATAGTAAAAAAATGACAATGGCTTGGTAGAAGTTCTCTTTCACATCTTTTTACTCATTCTTTTCATCCTACACTGTTACTTTACAATCATTTCCTCCATGCCTCCTCTGAGGACACCCATAAGTAATTGTCCTGTTGTAATAAGCTTCTAGTCTCTTATTGAATACTGTGAAACTCAATGAGAACGTCTCAACTCAAATGACTGGATTCAGGCCTGAATGTTGCCAAAGATTTCCTCCTGACCTCAGACATTTAATGCAATTCAAAGTGATAAAAAGTCGATCAATAATCACTGTTCCTGATCCTTTCTTTTTGATTTAGATTCTTAAGGCTGGATTACAGCATTAGCATTAGCTGTGGACATTCACTTGGGGCATTTTGGGTCAGAAATACTTAAAGACAGCGGTGAAGGTTGGACTCCACAAACGTTGCCCATTACAACTGATTTTTATGGACAGAATTCCTAGATGCAGCTAAAGAAAAACACGGTGATCTCAGAGGCTTTATCAAAGTCAGAAAGCAGAACATATGTATATATGTAAATGTGGATTTGATAAGAGAGGTAGCTAGCAAATGTGGACGTTTGTTCCAAATGTTTTCATGCGTCTCTTCATACTTCCATGCGACTTTTGCATTGCTATGACCGGCCTCCACTAGGGGGCAGTGCTGAGTTCACTGTTAACTCTGCAATATTTTTTCTATACTGCCATTTTGCTTGTTTTGTTTTTAATTTTTTGTACATAATCCAAATAAAATTCACTTCATTTCAATGCAGAAGGAAGATTTTCTCATGTTGACAACTGCAGTAAGTCACTTTAAAATCGCAGCCTGTCAGACAGACAGAAAAACAAAATGTCTTCTGCAGCCTGAAATGTCACACAAGCCATCAAATGCACCTCTTTTTTCTTTTTACAGATTCCTTCAGTCAGAAAATGTGTGAAAAAGGAAGTACACTTGCTTTCGGTTGTAAGATCTGTTGTAACAGGTCCATGCTGCTCCGGCAGAGCTAGACAGCGAGTAACAGCTCAACATCTCCAAGACATCCACAGAGTTTCATTGAACTCCACAGAAAAAGTCTCCTATGAATGTAAACTGACACAAAACAGAAATGAACACATTTTGGAGGCACAATTACAGTGGTCCCATGTTAATCGCCGAAGTTACATTCTAAAAATAACCCACAAAATAGTCAGTTTCATTTTTTGTAATTATTATAGATGTTTTAAAGCTATAAAACCCCTCACCTAACATTTAAAAACTTTTTGTCAGACAGGTGAGAGCATCTTCAAACTTTTCTTTCTTCTTTAAACTCTCAAAGTTCAAACATTAATAGAAGAATAAGTACAGGAGGATTTGATATTTAGATATCTAATATTTAGAATGAATCAAAATATCAAAACCACTTTTCAGGCCCAAACGTTTACTTGGGAAATAAAATATAAATGTTTCACTGTAAATAATAATGATGGATTTTAGAACGAACAAATTTAATTTTAACGATCAACCTACCAGGTTGGACACATAAGAAGTTATTAATAGTGACTGATTAGAACTTATTCCAATTGACAATCGTCTACTGTAAAGCCAATCAGGACCCAGAAAATAGTGCTCTGTAAAAATAAAGCATGTAAAATTGCACTAAAAAAAAAACAGCGAAAGAGCGAGATCGCAAACGATAAAAAAAGCGTTTTAGCGAGGGATCACTGTACATTAAAAACAAACAGAAACCAGTAGGAAAGGAAACCTGCAGGTCACCTAGTTTTAAGGTTCGTCCATTTATTTTACAGGCTATGGCTGAGCTCTGCAAGGAAGGGGGAGGGGCTTTGCAGAGTGGGAGGGGCTATGCAGCAGCTGTTTCGGCCTCCTTTGATGGCTTTGATGGGGAATTCAGGGGTTTCTCAAATATGCATGAACAAGTAAAAGCAACCAGTGGGGCATGTTTATGGGGAGGGAATGACATGATAAAATGATAAAAAGCAAAAACAATAAATCTATTTTGCATATTACACCCCCCTTTAATGACAAAAAAAGGCTTTACTCAGGTTTGTTGCAGCAGGAACTTCTAAAACCAGAAGTCCAGTTCTGGTGGTCTCTGGTACAGATCATAAACTGAATGAATGCATTGTGTTGTTTTGAACACTGTGGCTAACTGCATTTCATAAAACTACTAAAACAAACACAACATGAAGGCTGCTGATGGTATTAAAGATTAAAAATGAAGAAAATAAGCTGAATAAATCAAACGTGTTGTGCATGGCAACATTTCACTCCTTCCAAATGACATTTTAATAAAACTCTAGAAGCTCTGCCTTTTCTGTCTTTGCACCACAAACTAGTTATTCCAAATGAAGTCACCCGCATGACGAACGTCTTATGACAGCATTAAAATTTGATGCCAGTCTCTGCTTTTTCAGCCAAGACTGAAAACACAATGGCTCTTCGGGCATGTTGGAGAAAAGTGAACATGATAGATGGGCAGCGACAAGTAAGTCCGGCGGGTACCGAGCAGGACTGCAGAGTCACAGGACGTCAGCGGCGTCTACTTTCTGCGTTTTACTCAGACAAAAAGGATCGTGTAAACACATTATTCTTTCATAATCTGATGTCAAGCTGCCCGAGTCCTTAAAGACGCATCCTACTGTACAGGAGCTGTTTTCCAGCTGTTTGCCCCCCAGGCATCAGCAGCAACAGATGCAGCCTTCCAGGAGGTTCTTAGCTTGCTGCAAGGGCAGTTCTGTTGTATTTAAGCCCAGATGATGGTTAGATGGTGTGTTAGGCGATGGCAGCCAAGATTTAAACTCACTGAAACATTTTTAATCCAGTCTGAGCGGAAAAGTGGGAGGAAGGCTGGCTGGGCTCTTCTGAGTAAATGTAGTATAAGTCTGTTTATGCAATAAAAAGATCATTGAGAGAAAACTCTGGAAATTTCAAAGTACAAAGTGGTGCAGGCATTATTAGGTCAATTAGACCCACCTGTTTGCAATCTAAGTGTCACATGATCCCAAAACTCAACCCTGAAACCTTGAAGTTGCCTTCATTACAAAACAGAGAAAATATGGCATCCCAACAATTCTGCAGAGTGAGGATCGTCCATCCAAACTCGCAGACCAGGCGGGAAGGGCATCAGGAGCTGCGTTTCCATTACCTCTAGAATTAAGCAAAAATCTGGAAATGCCTACATTAAAAAAAAAAACCTCTCAAATATCTCTGAGATGTTTTAACGCTCTCATGAAGTGGTTTTTCAGACGTATCGAAGTATTTTTGCAAAAGTGTGATGGAAACACTTTTGTCACATTTTCACTTCACCAAACATGGCGTGAAGTTCGTATAAAGCAAAGATTGTTTGAACGGAGGAGGAGATGGGATTTTTTTTTTACAAATGGTTAAACAGAAAAATGTAACCTCCATTCTTGATGACAAACTACAGCGAAATTCTCCAAAACATGAAACATTTTGTATCTCCATCTTCCTCAGTCGAGTCACAGGACGAGATTTTACCACAATAACAGCTTATCCACAAAACACCATTGAGTGGAAACACCGGCAAATCGCTCCCACCCACTTAACCAACCATCCATCCATCATTCATCCCTCCATCCATCCAACTAACCATCCCCCCAGAGAAGTACTGTTCTACGTCCTGAGGGCCAGCTTCTTAAGCCAAAGATTGGACAGCCATACCCACCTTCATTGCCACTTTGCACCTGACATCTATGCACTAAGGCTGGGCGATATGAACCAGATTTCATAACTCACTAATGTTTTCCTTAATCACGATATACATCTCAATACAAATGTTTTTGGTCAAGTAAACAAAAAGATGGTTAAAATGTATGACCTTGACTTGTTAATAAACTTTTATTAAGGGCCAGAAGCACATGTGCATTAAAATATTTAACTGAAATTAAAGTTTATGTGTATCAAAATAATAAAAAGTTACCATGACAAAGATATAGTTGAGCAAAATCAAAAAAAAGGAGGTATTTCAAACTCAAAACATGCTAACTTGAAATAAACAATATTCCCTTATTCTATATCTTGCGTGTTAAAGTCTAGATATAAATGAAAACCTTAATATATTGTCCAGCTCTACTCTGCACCCCTCCAGCCACCAGGCACTCACCTCCTTGCCTATCCCCCAAACTAGGCTTGGCTTTGAGCTTGGTCTGGCTCCTCCAAACGAGACCCGTCTGCCATGGGAGACCCTACCAGGGGGATAAAAAACCTGACAATGTAGATCTTTAGGACGTGCAAACCCCTCCACTTGACATGACGGCTTTAAATGTCATTCTTTGCACACAAGGTGTGCATGGAGACAGAAATCAGAAAGTTTTCACGCATATCATTTCAGACGAATATGTTGGTCTTTTCATTTCTGCAGAATTATTTGTCTGAAATGCATTTCATGTGTTATATTAGTATTCTCTCTGCTGAATAGCGTGAAAATTTCTCTCTGCTCCTCACAAAGGATTCAATGATTTAAATAGGCATTCGGAAATTTCTCATTTTCTTTGTGTAACATGAGTCCATAGTTTTAAAAGTCTTTCCTGTTTTTCCAACCGCTGTGTAAATGTCTTCCAGCCCGGGCAGCGAGACCCCAGGAGGAGGAGGAAATGTCAGGTTAGTTGATATGTGGTTCAGAGAAAAAAAGCAAAAGGGAGTTGTGGGAGTGCTGCAGTCGGAGACTTCATGTAACAGCAAAGGAAGCAGTGTGAAAATTGCAACCAAATAACTCTAAACAGCTAGAACTGCTGCTGGAATCAGTCATCTCTGTGGATTCTGAAAGCTGTCTGCATGATGATGAAGAAGGTTTTTATTTTCAGGTTTTCAGACTAAACCCTTTAAAGCCAGCAAGGAATGTGGGGTGGCAAGTCACACTCTCCGTTATCTGCTTTTATTTACCCTTTAGCAAAACGTGGTAAAGAATTATTTTGTAAATTCGCCATCTATCATAGCTCAATATGTCAAAATATTTGCAGTCTTCTGCTTCCTGGTAGCCGTCAGAGGATACAATGGATTCTGTAACGTCCCCATCACCTGCCTTGTCATTGACGATGAAAAAAATAATAATAAAAATAATAATATTCCCCGATTAAATGCTAAATGCGAATAAATTATCAAGATGTTTATGTGTAATGGATTTAATTAACTTAAGGAAAACAGGATGAATAATCTTGATTCTCTAGAAAAAATTAAGAGACGATTTAACAATATTCAACCTCAGTGACATGGTTAAAATTTTATTAGAGATTGTATTTTTTCTGTATTATATTTTTATTGTAACCCTTACATCTAAAAGAGGACATTGTATAAATTTTTAAATATAAATAATCAACATGAAAAATAAACATTTCTAATTCTTAAAATTGAAAAAATATATAGAATTTAAATTTACAGAAAAACCTATATTATCTTTATTTTGCATTAATGTTTCATTTACATTGATTCAATAATGTGTTTTTTTCTTAATTTGCACCTGTATAGATCACAATGGATCTAAAACAATCACAAAACTTTCTATCCCAGATATTTGGAAGAAAAAAATCTAGTATTTCGCATTATGATCAGAGTAACTTTTATCAAATCATCCTGAGGGCCAGATTAGACCCTTTGGCGGCCGGTTTTGGCCTCCGGGCCGCACATTTGACACCCCTGATATAGACAGAGGTGTACATAACTGTTCCTCCAGAGCTAATACCATGCAACTTTTAGATGTTTTCCTTGTCCAACACAGCTGAATCATATAAATTTCTCGTTAGCAGCCTGCAGAGCTGAATGGCTGCAGACGAGCTAATTCAGCTGCTTAGCATTAGCATGGCGTTTATATAGAAAGTAATGGTAAATTATCCGTCCTAAATAGGAGTAAAGTAGTCTCTGACCAATTCTGCCCTGTTTCTAACATGGCACAAACATAAATTTTAATGTTACATTGAATTAACTCACCTGTCTAGTAGTAAGGCTGCAACCTCCAAGTCCGTTTTTAGCAACATCTTCCTCATTAAATGCCGCTCCATGTAGACTCTTGTTTTCTCCCGGTTATGATTTCTTTTTCTTTTTCGTGGCATTTAAACGTCCCTCTCGGGCGGCAAAAAATAAAAAGTTCTTCTTTATCAGCAGAAAAAATCAGGTGTTCTGATCCCATATTCTTTTAGGCTACCGCATTAGAAGATGGCGATGCAAAAAGGCAGCCTTGTATGAGGCACGCCGCCACATATGTATTTGTAAATAACTAATTCTAATTCTAACTAATTCTATGATATTTGGATGCGCGTGTGAATAGACTTTCGTAAAATACGTAATTATGAAAGCAATATTTATTTTTATTAATAAAAAGCCGAATTAGTCACACACTGTACCTTTTAAGAAGCCCTTTCACTTTTATGTCTCTGAAAAATATGCCTTTCAGTTTTCTATAGATTCCTTTTAATTTTACCAAGTAAGTATTAGTATAATTTAGGTGCATTGGCCAATGTAAACTTTAAAGAAAAAGGATATATCTAATATAAGTTTACATTCCTCAATGCACCGAAAAAGGTTTAACTGGCCTAAGTGGTCCTGGAGAGCCACCTTGTGGTTGAAACAGGGTACTGCAATGCGTCCCGTCTGTACCTGCTGGATGTGTCCTGTGAAATTAGACATATTTTAACAATTAAGTTTTACTCCTAAAATATAACCAGCTAGAGGAGAATTTGATTGGGTGCCTCCGATGACTGACAGGCCACAAAAGGATATTTTTCCATACCAGTATCACAACAGTATGAAGTTGGTTATTCAATAATTTCCTCATTGTAAAATTATTGACATATAAGGAAGACCTTCAGTATTTTTTTTAATTTAAAAAAAACAATATTGTGAGATTATAGCCACACAAAAAATGTTTAAGTCAAAATTCTGACTTTTTAGAGAAATTAAAAAGAATTCTAAAAATAAAAATAAATGTATGTCAGCATCATACGTTTTCATTTCACACCACTTGTTTTTAGACAAAATGACAATGTGAGTCAAAGAATTTCAGCTGATATATCGATAGTTGTATCTGAGATGGTATAAACCATCTCTGTAAAGAATGACCTGAAATTTAAAGCTATACTGCCACCTGCTGGTCACTACTGGCAACAACGGATGAATATAATAATGAAATAATTACCCTTCATTTTATCACTGAAATAAAATGAGTTACACTGTACAGAGAAATGAAAGATGAACATATCTGTTTGTAGATAAAAAATAATTTAAACCAGAATTTAAGGGTTATGGTTACATGTAAATTACTTGTGGGTATTGAGGCGAAGAGATTCATCTTTATAATCTTTATAATAATCCCATAAAGAGTCCAGATTTTACTGGTACTTATGTTAACCCCATGGAAATCTGCTCACATGTGGGAAGGGCTGTGTATCATTCATTCATTTAAAATTTAACTCACCACCAAATATGAAAAACTAAATAATTAGCTTGTGTTTAATTAATTAAGAAATCTAAAACAAAAAACTAAAATCAGGCTGTTTTTGCAGTTTTGGTTTGAAGCTCATTCATATTTGATAAAAACATAACTAGAAATACAACCCACAGACAGAAATAGGCTTTTAATTGGTCAGCCTTGTGTGAACGGGAAGTTATTTCCTGCACAGACCAGTGATGATGGGAGACACTGGATGTGAACCTTTCGTGTATGGTGAGCTTCTTTCTTTTTTCATTGCAGGTGAAAACAGATAATGAGGTATGATCCAGGTCCTACCAGACTTCAGACTGGTTGAGACACCAGATTCAGGAGGGAAACATACATCCCTCATCCCAGCTCCTGCTGGGAGATGCCTCATGCAGGGATTGATCAAATAGAATGACTCCATATTTTAAAGTCTGGGTGACAATACGGTTCTATTTATTCAGAATTACCCAGAAGTATTTAATACAACTAAAAAAAACACAAACAAGAGTAATGTTTAACATAATTTATATTTATTTTCTTTTGAACAAAATGTTAATAAATGTATTTTTTTTTACGTCCAAAAAGATCATGACTCATGGGACGCATTTTATAAATAATTTCATCCAAGTCTTTGTAGAAAAGAAAAATAAAAGAAAGTAAATTAGCAAACTAAAGCATCTCTAGTATGACAATATGACAACTTTATCATAATTTTTTCTCTATATTTGAACCTTTTTCTCAATTCAAGCTGAGACTTTTTTACTTATACCTTTTGAAGACCTCTTTATCTCATCTTTTTAACATCCAGCTTAGTCCTACTCATCAACTCACACCACTGTTTTAGACAACAAAAGAAAAAGAAAAAAATGCGGCAAAATCTCAAATAACAGACAAAAACCAAGGAGGTGAACAGAAAACACAGTGAGATTCCAACAAAAGGGGTGGAAGGGGAGGGTAAGGCAGGAGGGGGTAGGTCGGGATCCCGCATCCTCAGCACATATTTACAACAGAAAAGACGAGGGGGCTGGAAGGGATTGTGGTGGCAACTCTGGCTGGGGGTGGAATGTTTGAGGCGGGGGTTCTTCTGCATAGATCCACAGGACTCGGATAATGACCAGCTGGACACGGAGAGGGACGGAGCACAATTATGGGTCTATTACATCCTCTGCTGTCTTCAAGGGAACGCAGCTCTTGTTCAAGTAAATAAAAAAGAAATGAGCGGGACGTCACATCACGCTGGAATATCAAGCGAAAACGGGATCAGAGAGTCATCGTGGGAGGGGACACAAACAACGGACTTGACTTTCATACGACACCTGACTTTCATGCTTGCGTGAGCGGAAAGTTAATCAGTTGCAGGGTAAGGTCAAGCTGTCCACGGAAAAGAGTGCTGACACGATATTTTCACAGCTGAGCCAGTTTGGAGGTAAAATTCAGACTAAAGGGTGCATTCACGCCGATGTTCGGCTTTAAAGCTAGAGCCGTCAATGCACTGAACAAAGCCCAATTGGACCGAATGGCAGGGATTGGTCAAAGTTTTTGCAAGTCTGCAGCTCTCTGAGGTCTAAGTTTTTACGTTCTTTCTTATAAATGCGTAATTTATTGACTACTCTCAGGATGAAAGGACCATTTCACCCAGTATAACAGGCTTAAGTACACATCTATGGATAGTTTGGTTCATTTGGGGCAGTATGAACGCTCAATCACACTCTGCTACGGACCAAAAAACTAAATCTGGTCCACTTGAAAACTAGGGGTCTGTGTGAAACCAAAGAGACGGAGAAAACATTGTAGTTCCACATGTCGTACATCTTGCTGCTTGTGATTGTGAAACTGCATTAATTCCTAACACTGAAGTCAAACGAGAACACAAAACTGCATAAATTTATCATTGCACCAATGTTTACGCTATTAACGGGAGTTTTTCGGTCCTGCCTGATCAATAAAGTTTATTTGTTTCTTTCTTTTTTACAAGAATATCAGTGAGTAATTCCTTTTACAAAGGAATTTATGCTGAAATGACATGGCAGCCTCGTTTTTCTGAGCGGCAAATCTGTAAGTTTCAGAGGACCCCAAGATTCCAGATCTAAAGATGGCTGCACTGCGCACCACCTGTAGTCCATCATTGTCTCTCTTTAATTTCTTTCTAATTTATTTTGCGTGTGCACAGCAATTTGTTGTAATTGACAATTATGTGGGCGTGCTGGTGAAAAATCAGTGGTTTGTTAACTATCAGTAAAACTGTCCAGTGTTTTTATGGTGCACATCTTTACAAAGGGTTTGGGATTCTCTAATTTTTTAGATGCAAACAAATTTGAGTCGATTCTTTCCGAGTTGATGCAACAGGAATACCATCTACCTGGTAATGATGTCACCTACTCTCTCAGATTTGCAAGACGACTGGAACGCACTGTGACCACGTGACATTATTCAGTCGGTTTGGTCCACTTTAGTAAAAACTGTGCAGAAGCAAACCAAACAAAGGTGTGAAATTTTTCGGATTTTCCTGCCCAGATAAAACAGACTCTCGGTGTGACTGCTCCCTTTAGTCTGCCTTTGGATCATTAGAGTCTTTGAAGATGAAATAAAGAGTCAGCATCTCCGACTTTTTTTTTTGGTAAACCGTTGTTTGTTTCAGCTTTGGATAAATCTCTTTTCATGTCTCGTCTCATGCTAATCAACGGAGCGGTGCACTTCACTAGCCGGAGCCATGCAAAGTAACCAAGTAAAACGTAAAGGCGTGTGGAACAAAATCGGATGGATCAGCCCTTGAAAACTCTTCCCTCTCCTTGCACTCGGATTCGTAGCACAGCCCTTTGCTTGCCTGTAAAAGACAGCGATTGATCGGCTCTAAGGGCGATTTAAGAATCAGTGATTTGATTGATTGATTTCATTGATTCATTGACTAACTATGATACTAAAAAGCCATCAGGCCGTAGGGACACTAACCCTACCCTTTCCCCCATATTACTCCATTGCCTCACTGGTTTTACATGGCAGAGAGGCACTCATAGATCTGGGGGGCCTCATTTATCAAGCAAAGAATGTTTTCAGTCCCCCTCCCACAGCAGAGGAAACGGGTCTAAACTAAAGCCCTTTTTACACTGGTCAACAACCTGCGGACACAACTATCATATGGATTTTTAATCCAGTGGGAAATTGTTTAACATTTAATCCTGCATTACTCTGGAGCAGAAAAGCCTCATTTACGCTCTTTTTACACACGAAAGGTGGACGTGTTGTTTCTTAAGAGCCAATGGAAAGCTGAATCCTCAAAATTAGGAGAGGCTCTATTTTGACGGGGAACACCAAGGTCCAGCTCAGACTTTGGCCTTCATCAATTTTATTTGTTGTTTGTTGGCTAATCAATTTATAGTTAATATTTTATTTAATAATATATTACATTATACTTTGTGCAGTCTTTTTCTTTTCAATATCTTTTTAACAGATTTTCCCCCCCATATTTCTTTGGAATTTTTTTTTTCTTCTTTGCTTCTTTTGCTGGCTGCATGGTAGCTAAACTGCACAACACTGCCCCTGTGGTTCATGGTGGTACTACAAAGCAAAATATGAAGAAAAGGCTCCACATCCGTATAACGTAGAGCATAAATGAGGCTTTGGATCTGATTGGCTTGGATGAGAAGAAAAAATTTCTGATTTTCAAAGGAGGAGCTGCACTCAGGGCTGCCAGAGTGAGAACAATTTTGTTTTTCCTGAAACACAAAATGCTAGAATTGATGCTAGAGCTCAAAACTGAAACTGACAGCAGTGGGTTTTGTGCAAAAAGATAAAAGACTTATTATTTTTAAATCTTTACTTGAAAATTTCTAAGACCTTATGTCTTTAAAAATAATAATAGTTCCAAAAGCTTAAGAGACATTGTTGATTGGCTGGCATTGTTTTCTTTTTAAGCCAGTTCAGCAAACCATGATTCATTGCTCGGGTAAATTCGAGGGTTGAGTCGGAACGTCTTTGATTATCTTTCCCATCATTAAAACGTTACTCCTTCATCCTCTGAGAGTTCAAGAGTGTTCTCATAATGAAAAAAAAGCCATTAGGCCACATTAAAAAGAAATCAAACCTTAGCTGTGGGGTTAGTTAATACCAGCTGATCATTGGTTGATAAACCAGGCCCCCGGTTGTTTTGGCTTCATGCAACTCTACTGTCCCTGGGTTGTCCCTGCAGTCTCGTGTACGACAGCTTTAAATACTCGCAGCGCCCCGTTTAGATGAGCCACCACATGAGGTAAACCGATCGCCTTAAAAATAAGAGAAACCCCGCTTCCTGTGAGGGGACACTGCCGCCGCCTTTTCCACTTCCCGCCTACAAGTCAGCGGAGAAAGCGAGCCAGTCTCAGAGCACTTGAGGTCCTAAAATGCTTAGGCATGTCCTGTCGGTAAGGGCTTGAGAAAAGGTCCAGTAAGAAAGGAACACAAGCTGAACATCAGAGTACAGGAGAACCACAAACATTTTTTGTTTTCAGAGAAGCAAGACCCACACCCAACAGATGGAGAAGCTGATACTCGCGGGCCCTGGAGCAGCATCACATACAAGATACTAAAGGAGACGCCTCTAAGGTGGGGAGGAACAGGAAGTGGAACACAGCTGATATGTCAAAAGATTCTGGCACCTGAAAAAGCGAAAATCTAAAAGGAATGATGAGTTAGAGCTCAAACGCCATGTCCGTTTTTCCTCCGACATGCCACCCGTTCGCCCATGGAGAGAGGAAGGTAGGACGGGGAGGAGAAGAGGGACAAAATGCTAGAAAACATTTGGATGGGATAGAAACAATGAGCAGGTTTCAAGTGGCAAGAGGTCAGTTCTTTAAGGGGGACGGTCCGCAAACATCTCGGCAGGGGTTGATGTCCAGTGCCAGTATCCGAAGCTCCAGTTAAACCCTCCCACTTCCTGCGGGTTTATCGGCAGCTGATTGTAGTGACATCTCCATCACGTCTTGCCAGATGTGTCCCTGGCAGCCATGACACTGTTAAAGCAATAATCCCGCTCCGGTGACATCACTCTGTTTCTAACCCCGAGCTTCACTCCTCGTTTGAAGCACCCTCCTCTGGCGAGAAAATGGCAGCCATGCCCACCAACGTAGAGTTATGGGAGGCTGAAATGATGATGACAGTGTGTAGGAGGACAAGCGCCAGCAGGCAGATCTTCAGCCGCCCGCTGCACAGTCTTGGCGTGGCGGCGGAAGTGACCGAGGCGCCTTCGGGCTGACAGGAAGTAGCAGTTCTTTTCAGCGTGCCGCCTGAAGGGTTGTCCATTTTGGAGTCCCATCGGACATCGCAGCACTCTGCCTCACCGTCTGAGGGGTGATTTCCCAAAAGCCCTGCCAAAGAGATCAGTTTCGGGTGAAAATAGTAACAAATTACAATAAATAATGCTCTGCAAATATTAAAGTACAACATTTTTTTTTGTGTTTGTGATTTTCACCCGTGTTGGAGGAACATTTCGCGCACCCTATGACTCTACAGATGAATCAGACCTATTAAATCTGGGTGTCTGGCTCTAATCAGGGGGTGGAGGACCAGACACAATGACCCTGAACTGGACTTCAAAGAGGGTGATGCATCACTGCATCATGAGGGGAACTCTAAAAGACTTAAATTGTCAGCGTGTCAAAAGGGCTGTCGCAGCTGTCATCTGCACAGGGAAGCCACGGTGCTTAGTTCTCACCGAACAAAGCGGCAGGTGAGAACTGGCTGATCTGGCGGATCAGATCTACCCCTCTGATGATTAATTATTTACCCCTTTATCTTTTCTCCCTTGTGGAAAAGCATGTAAGTATTGTATTATTATATTAAATGCATTAATAAACGGAAACAGACCTAGTATTTGACACCGCAATGCAATAATAAATTATTATAAAGCAGAATTTTGGATGATTCTACTAACAAATAGTAAGAGGGTGTCAGGGTTGAGAATAAAAGGGCATCCACCAAAAATTTCTGTCTTTCCAAATGTGAAAAGGTTACAAGTTATTTTAAAGAACCACCAATTAGTTCTTTTAAAAAATCCTCAATGAGAAAATGTGAAAACTTCTAGCTTTTGTGCATCTTCTGTGCAAAATATAAGAAAAATGGCAGAGAATTTAGAGCTATTTTGACAACGGAGTTGCCAGCATGACAGGCAGTCATTGTGCTGTTTGGATTGGCCGGCATGTTCAGACAAAACAAAAATAAAAAAGTTGTTTCTAAACCTCAAAGGCTGGTTTTCAATTATTCTTCTTTACAAACAATGCTGTCATCAATGGGTAATAGAAAAAAAACACTAAATAATCCATTAGCTCAAGACAGTATGGAAGGAGAAGTGGGACAGTTAAACTGGACGAGGGGTTACAAGTCTGATGGGACATTGGCCAGTAAATCAGGTTTGCAGCACCAAAATCCTCGGACTCCGGAAAGAAGCCAGAACCAAACTGGTGTCTGTCTGAAAGCTGTAATGGTCTGCATCAAAAATAAACCCTAAATGACTAAATTGACTTCTCTGGACAAAAGCTTGTCTCAGATGGATGGAAAGACGACGGACACATGAGTCTCGTATTTGACGGGATGTTGTGCATCAAACTATGTTTATCTAATTAGAAGTTGGCCTAGAGATAATGTTCAGGTAATGTTCAGACGCATGAACAAATCCCAGATGAAAGTTTTCATTGCATCAAGGAAAACTTGCCAAACTTGAGTGTTTGCCCATGTCAGAGCCCCTGAGGGGACGGCAGCTATTTCCGATGCAGAATGTGGCAGCCAGGCACACCTGATTTAAAGCAGCTTCATTATCTCTGAGAGCTGAGTCTCAGTTCTGCAATGGGAGAGGAACTAATCAGCAGCCAGACTATAATAACAAACCCTGTGTTGATTTTAGACCACCTGCCTCTACCCATCCCTTTTACATCATACTGTAAAGTTATGAATACATCTGAACGACAGCCTGAAGACACTTGCTGGATGACTTGCAAACTAAACTATAACCTGTCTGATTGTTTTAAGTTTACATCCCAAGAAATATACTGTGAATATTGGCATAAATACCCAATAAATTCATCATATACTGTTAAAAATGTCTGTATTCTTGCTGCAGTTCTCACATACACCACTAGATGCCATCAGAAAGCTTTCTGGAAAAACAACCCTCACCATTTCCCCTAAGGGATACCATCTAGTCCTTATGGCACACACTGTGGATGAATTCATCCTGTGCATCCTTTTATAAAGTGCATTTCACTACTAGAAGTGAAATGGAGAGCTTCTCCTCTGAAGGGAACACAAGGCCACTCAGACGCCCACTCATACAAACATGCAACCCGTCTTCATCCCCTGGATGGAGGGAGACGGCGATCTCGTATTAACCTGTGCAGATGAAGCTGGGGCTTCCACCGTGAATCAGGTCGTCATTGTCAGGCAGGATGAACGGACAGCTCTGCTGGACCTCCAGGCAGTACTTGTGGCATGGTACCGTCTTCTGACAGGACCTCTGGGTGGTGGGGAAATACTGAGCACATAGCCACGGCTTGTAGGCCATCTGAGGAGGAGGAAGAGGAGATAGAGGATAAACAACCTGCATCTGCTTAGTACTGGGATTTATGTGGATCTGCTGGGTTTTAGCCTCCCTGTGTTCATATTAGATATGAATAATTTTGTTTTCCACAGAATAAACAATGATTATTGGGATATTTAAGCCACTTTGTTTCGAATGCAAATAGTTTTACAACTGAAAGCCACGGCTAACCTCGAGTAGGCATTTAATTTGGTGTTTGCAATGTCAATGCATATTAAAACCGAATAATACAACATTAAGTCCAGGATATACTGTAGTCTACTATGAAGTTGTAAAGATTACAGACATATCTGCTGAAGAAGACATGACATATAATAGCCAAAGCTTCTGGCTTGGAGAGCTTAGCAAAACAAAATGAACAGAGGACAGTCTGAATTTATTCTTAAAACTCTAATTATTATTATTATGCTTTTTGCCAAAAAATCAACATTGTCAAACATTATCAATCTCCAACTCAACAAACGACATCAAATGAGCTGGTTAGCCTGTAAATGCTAGTGGTTTTGTAGCAATTTTATGTAGCTAATCATCAACCTAATTCACTAACTTGATTGATTTTTAAACCAAGTGAAAGATATTGGTTCATTTTGTTTTTAAAGCTTCAATTAAAGTGTTTCATAAATGTATTAAACATTTCTCTTCACATTTATGTGAAAAAGATGTATAAGTAGAGAACGAGTTTACAGTTTAAAAATATATTCAAAAGTGGGGCTTTAAGCTAGCTATTAACATTAGGTTTAATTAACTTTTACTGTTTACTGGATCTCAGACTAATAAACATGAGTTTGTTCTTGATTAGAATTGGCTAAACTAAAAGCTTTATATTAAGTCTTAGGCTACAGTCTACAGCTAAGCTAGCAGGTTTAAGAGGCTGATAGCCAAGATGGTCTATCTGCAGACCTCATTTCCCTCTTAAAACCCTTCCACTTAGTCAAAAACATATTTAAACATTAGTAAAGACCCGAAAAGTTTCTTTAAAAAAACTGATTTGTTAAGTAGATTGCCCATTTTTCTCAGATCTGATTGGTTCAGAGTGCTAACTGCTAAATATGCTAACAGTGACAATGCTAATGATTAGCTGCTATGTAGCAGGTATACCGTTTATCAGTTTATCATTAGGAGCCTATAAATCCAATTAAATTACTAAGGCTAAAATGAATTTTTATTTTTTTCTTATTAATGTGCCATTTACAGCCGCTTTTCTTTTTTTTTAATGCTAGCAATAGAAAAGTTGTTTTGGTTTAGTTCACACGGGCCTAAAAAAGCTTATGGATTCAGTCAAATGTGAAAAGTTGCATCTCATGTTTTGAAAAATAAGATTTCTGATGGATCTCCTTTATATTTAGATAGCATCCTGTGTCTTAAAATAGCAGGAAGTCAAAACTGAATCCAACTCAAAACAATCGTATTTTAACCTCAACATCAGCAGCTTGGACTTGTGTCCTAACCTGACTCCTGCCTCCTGTCCCTGAAAGGCAGCGCAGTAGTTCAATTACTCTCTCGCAGGGCGGTGAGACGTGCAAAGAAAGGCTCTGCCTGGTAAATAATGGAGGAAATGTGCTGCTATTATGAGATGAAAGACGCCAGGAGAGTAATGTGACTGCCTGACAAATTCAAGGAAAAATATACAGCAGCGCTTTTCAAACCATGAATCAGAGACAAAACAATCCATTAGCGTGGGTCAGGTGGCAGGAAACCCCAGAAAAGTCAGCATAAGCAGAGTTTCTCATGAGGTGTTTAGGCTTTAAGAAGACCTCGGCCGGTTTTACACATCCAGGTGTTGGCGAATACTGCGCTCTGTACGAAATGAGTCAGATAAAGAATGGCTGATGAAGTCATGAAACATGAATAGAAATGATCGTTTATAAGGCAGCATCAGGATATATTATGTTACTGATCCAAGGCAACGGTTGGATATCGACAGTTTTATGAGTTTTAATAATAAATCAGTAGGAGAGCGAACATATCAAACTCTAACGGTCTGAACAGTTGGGTTCCTTTTAATACAACAATTAACTGTGTCATATGAACAATTTCAGCCCCCCCACTTCCCTGGAATAAACATGTTGATCTTTATCTAATCTTTACAACACTTATTTAAGCCTAGGATAAAAATGCCTGCAGAGAAAAGTTTACAGGTACAAAACAGTTACATACATGCTGTCTAGGTAGTATGTTCCTAAACAGCAGCTCTTACTAAGTTACATACTTCTGATTAGATTTATATCCGGGAACTTCAGAAGGTCTAGTCTAATCCATAATTAACGTAGTTTAACTCATTGTGCTCCAAGTCAACACAAAATATTATCCAAATCAAACCAGTTCAGTCAAACTAGATCCAACAAAGTCCAGTTCCAAAAATTAATTTCCATAAAAAGTTATATAGGTTAGGATATTTAGCCCCTTTATTCTTTATTCTCCATCTTGAACAACCACGCAGGGTGTAGTTGTGAAAAGCTGAGAGAAAACACAAAGGATGCATAAAAAAAAACTGTTCAAACTGTTGCCATGATGTCTAGAAGAGTTCAAAAGTGAAAGACAATTTCTATTGTATTATGATATACTAGCCTGCCTATCGCGACTATAATGCGAGCATATAGTCTGGCCAAGACTAATACAGAAACTGTTTCTCAGAAGGTACGGTTGACCAGTCTCCTTCAAATGTCGCTGTTTGTGATTGGTCAAAGCTTAAATCAATCAAAGTTTAAACCAATCACAGCACTCTTTTCTCTGACTTGTGTGTAGCCAGCGGGGCTAACTCTTACCGAAGCCCGTCGGGAGCAAGGCGAAAACGTCTTTCTCTTCAACAAATGTCTCCAGGACTCCTCGTTGCTCACGTTTCACTGAGAATTTTTCGTTTAATGTGCTGAAAACAAAATCCGCCGCTGTGTCAAACGCTCGGCGTTGCTCCATGTTAGCAATGTTGACGGTGTTGCTTCCTGTCGCGTCACTGCACTGAGCCCGCCTCTTTGAATAAGCTCAAACCTGATTGGCTCCCACTTTTTTGGGATTTTGGAAATCTGTTGAATAGCCCTCCTGGCCAGACTATAGGGAGCTTGATGAAATTTAGTCGCGGTAGCCAGGCTCGCAGGTGTCAGCCTTGACCAAACAACAAAAGCAAGAGAAAGTGGAGGGGAAAAAACTAAATAAAAAGAAGAATTTTCTATATGTCATTCTTCCAAGAACGCAAGTCATGGCGTGGAAGAACAAGAACAAAACTTTTAATAATCGAAACCCATTGGTGCAGAGCTGAACACCCAAACTAAACAACTGATATTGCTTGCAAATGACCAATTCAGTTTTTGGAATATGCATCATTCAGGTTTAGATTTCATGGCATTTTCTGGTGCAGATCCATTTTCATGTTCCTAATGTGATGTCAGAAACCCTGTGTTCCAAACCTGCAGTATCCAAAATGTATGATTCAAACACAGAACAAATAATTGATAAATGGTGGTTGTAGTGGAGGATGCTAAAAATGCATAGTCTGGGACCTGGGGAGAGAAATAGTAATAATAATAATTTAAAAAAAACCTAGGTACCAAGGAGCATTTAAGAGAGCTACAGTTAGGAACAAACTTGGATACAAACAAATAGCCTTGCACAAGCATTTCAGTGCTTGCATATATTGGCTTTTTCTTCCATGCACGCACTTTACTGTGCACAAATGTGCACACCTAAATGAGCAGCTGCTGTGCTGGGCATTATCTAAACGCAATCAGGATGCACTCACCACCGGCACAATTTCTAAATCTCTCTCTCTGTCTCGGCATTTCGCCATGGCTCGTCAGCACTTTAGCAAAAGGGCTTTTCACGCACAAACACAATAAAGCCCCCAACAGGCATCTCAGGTGGGCAGGAGAGCTGTAATCCTCTTTCCATCTAAGCACTTTTTTTTTTTTTTAACTGTAGGTAAAGGCTAGAGCTGAAAGCAAGGATTTGTCACCCTGTTCCTTCAGACAGCTGCAAAGCATCTATGCAAGGTGTGAAGATTCATTTAATTGGCTATCTTGTCTTTTCGACTAAGATACGATGTTGTGGGTGGGGGAAAAGAAATGACGTTATATGGTGCATTTAAGAAAGAAAAAGATTTCAAGCCGTTTTTTTTAACTTTATCCATAAATTTATGTCAACCTGTTAATATCTGTGTGCTCATGTCGGCTGTGGCTGTCAGTGAATGTGAAGGTTGGTGCATGTGTGCAAATTCATAGAAGATTTCATGTGAGCCTCTGACAGGAGCAAAAAGGGTTTTCAGAGTGAAGCGGTGAGGCTGAGACAGGAGCACACACTCTTTAGCTGAGAACACAGGCCTCATTTAGGTTAGCACAGGATTAGCCATGCCGAGCTGCACAACGACAGGGGTAAAAATGCAAATGAGGACGAGGATTGCACAAGAAGAGTGCAACAAGATGGGGATCAAATAGCATGGTTAAGGAAGGATGCTCAGAATTGGTATTTCTTATAATGTTTCTGTTTTAAATTGCTGATTTTGTGGAGATGTCGAACTGACTGAAGACTAGAAAATATGAGATATTAAGATACATTCTTAACATAAATACACTGATATTAAAAAGGTAGTTGTTGTGAACAAAAGTGAGAAACAAATATGTTGTGCTACGGTCACAGATTTTAGTTACTAAACTGCAAAACTCTAAAGGGTGAGTTATTTCATTTTCTGCATTGGGGTTTGACCAATATGGTTCTTTAGGGCCAATCCCAATTGTTCTTGCATCAGCCTCAGCCGATAGTTGATATGTGATGCTGGCTTTCTAGAACCAATATTTGGGGGGGATACAATGTTGCACAATGACAACAAATGTTATGGATAATTTTTGCAAAGAAGATAAACTTTAACTTAAAACAACATTTAGAACAAGTCATATTACATAGCATGTAAGAGCTTAATCTTTGCATTTAATAACTTAAGTAAAGAGCAATATGGGCCCTGGACAGTTTTTCCTGTTTTAAAAGAAATCATTGTTAAAATAAAAAAAAAAGAGAGAGAGAGCAGATGGGCAGTAGGACTGGGCAGATGTATCCACTAGACACCGTTTATGCCCAGGGTAGTATCAGAATCGATCGATACCAGTGTATCAGTGATATTGATACTTTTGTCAAATACTCTGGGGGGAAAAAGTGCTTGCTACTCATTTTCTTAGTGAATGACAAGCAAGTAGTAGGTTTTGCTTTCATTTTGCAACTAGCATATATTACTTTATTTTTCTCAAACAACTGTGTGAGAACAGAATAAGAGTTACTTAAATTTATTAAATTGTTGATGTTATTTTATATTATTTAGAAATATAAATGCTAATATTTAAATTTCTTCTGTGTTCAGTTTGGGGATTAAAAATGCTTTATTTTACAAAACTCAATACCGTTTTTAATGATTATAATATTTAAGATAAGTAATTAAATAAAAAATCTTTTAACAATTGTGAAATTTTAAGTAAAGAATATTGGTATCAGATCGATACCAAAGTTTGAAGAATAGCCTCGCACTAATGGGTAGTGTTGAAGATGATGCTGTGGGCTGCCAACTACTCTGGTGGTGGTGGGAGGGTGGTCATGCCCTGCACATGGACTGCCTCGTCTCCGTCAACACAGAACTGCTTGCAGATGCTTCTCTGTTAATCATTGTCACTTATTCAGAAAATACTTACGTTATTCAATTAAAATGAGGAAATGACCTACAGTACAGTCAAGCAAATTTAGGGAAGAGAACTCTAAAATTAAATATGTATGTTACCTTCTACTGTATGTGCAGAAGTTACCTTTTTATTAAGTTAGAGGATATTAAAGTCAAAAAGAACATTTCAGTCTGTCAAAATGCCACACTTCATCTGTACAGACTTTCAAATGCACAGTACCATAGGCAACGTTTCATGCTCCAATACAGAAAGACGTTGATGCATGCAAGAGAATCAAGAGGGGAATGCAAAAGGCTCCAAACACAGGAAGTCAACAGACCAGCGGGTCAGATAGAAATTTAGCTCGGGGCATAAACTGTTTTATAAACAGGATCAAAACACAAGAGACCACATTAGGAAAAACCAGCAGATTGCTAGCATGGCTAATACAACTTGGCACTGGGAGTTGCAGTGTGAACAGAATCGTTGACAGGTGAGTAATCAGCCACAGGTGCATTGAGAAAAGTAATCAGTGAAGACTCAGCAAAAGGGACTGAGACGTTGTAAAAAAAACAAACAAAGCAAAGTCTAAAAAATTTGAGCAGAAAATGTACAGAATGCAAGAAAGAAAATAACATCAGTAATTTAGTATTTGTCTTTGGTTGAGCATGTTCAAATATGCAGAACAGTGAACTACTTGTTGGGATATGATATTAAACAGCGCCTTTCTATCATAGGCTTGACATTGGAGAAGGGTATGCAGTACTCAGGCAATTATAAGATTTTTTTCTACTTGCATCTACCCTCCAGCAAAAAACACAGGAGCAAATTAATCATCTTAAAATGGCCAAAACTAAAAGGTTAGCCATAATCCTGCACATCATTGGCCATATGCAATCACACTGATGCACATACACATGCTTCTGTCCTCCCCTGTCACCTCTTGTGTCCTCTGACTGGACATAATGAAAGTTAATGAATAAATCCATAACTTATATTTTAAAAATGAGACACCCTCCTCAGACAGTAAAGGACAATTTTCTGAAATAGGATTCAGTGGGTTGGAAATCGCCTTGGGATGATTTGGATGAGCTACCGAATTCAAGGCCATGAAAACACTGACTAGGATAGCTGGAACAAGCAGCGGAATGACCCCAAATATTAAATCAACTACATCTACATGTACTGATAAAATGTGTAGAGTTTGTAGAAAAGCTGTGGAATAAATTACCTGAAGCGCACAACTGATGATTCCATTCAACGACATATAAAAAACAGCACAGGGGAGGCCGACCCCACCCACGGGGCTTCAGATTGTGGGTTAAAGAAGTGTTTCCTCTGGCTTCATCTGTGGCTTACATGAGTACTAAGACAGCGTTGATGGAAGGAAAACCATTATGAACTTGTTAGCTGACGTAACAAATCTTGCTTCCACACTTCCTGAGTGGAGCTAGAAGATTTGTGCAGGCAACTACCTCACCTGTGTCCCATTAGCTTATCAGCTCATTGACGGTTAATTTCAGTATGTGTAACTAACCAGACAGGTACTATTTGAATGATCCACAAAGCTATGACCAAAGAGCTGTCCCAATCAGAGCCTGTGAAAAAGAAAATCAACTTTAGAACACGGGCATCAAGTCCGGCAAAGAAGTACAGATGCCTTTCGTTGTTTGTACTACAATAAATATATTGGTGGAATGGATTTGTTGGACTTGTTTGAAGCTGAATACAAGTTTGAAATGAAATTGCAGGTCTGGTACATACACATGTGACAATTATTTCAGCTGTTCTTTATTTTGCCAAAGAGAAGTTTGAACACTTACATGAATGAAGGCTTGGCCTTGTTCATCTTGTTTAATGCTTATAAGATTGTTTTAAAAAGGGCATTTTTATGACTGTTAGATTCTCCCTGAATGTGAAGAAGAGGAGTAGTAAGGCCAAGAATTCCACCTCTGATGTGAGCATAATGGTATCAAATTGCTCTATACATACACTGCCCCTTGCTGCTTTTACTGACAAATTTTTTGCTTCTCAAGATGTGCAAAAAAGCAAATTATGTGGGCAGTCTTGTTAGGCGCAAATAGACATAATGAAAAGAAAGTACAATTTTGACCAGTAATGGAAGAAAAAAGCCTAAACTACGGATTCTGTGGTTATAAATCAATACATACATGCAAACTTACACTATTTAGTGCAGCACATTGTAGTAGATGATACAGTTTAGGATGTAGACTGATTAGATGTATGTTGGAATTTTTTTCAGAATTAGTAGAAGATCAGGATACGTATACTTCAGATTTCGCAATTATTTATTTACGTCATGCTGTATACTACAGTTTGGTTAATCACTACATACCAGAAGCAAAGCACAAGATTTGGAAACAGCCATTGTAGTTTTAGAGGCTATTGCTACAGCTAGTCATGTGGCTAGGCTAGGCTTAGTATGACAACCATCTGTGAATGCCTCATGGAGTCCAATAGGAGTGTCCTCATGTCTCATTTTTATATATCACCTATATATTTAAGGATTAGAAACTCAAGACACAAAAACTGAACTTGAGAAAAGAATGAAGAAAAAAAAAGGTTAAAAAAAGCATTGAAAGCATTTCATCCTAGTAAATATTAGCTTAGCCTAAGGCTTCTGTTGTTCTCCTGCTGGATATTTTTAATCTCTTCTTTAATTTTACAGATTTATCAATAATTTTTCTCCTGTTTTTTTGTTCTGCCTTGCCTCTTAAGCCTTTGCGGTTTTGCGGCAGTATGGCACTTTGAGTGACAGGCTCAGTGTGCAAGACTTTTGCAGTATGAATAAAGTGTTGGTCGGGAGGAACACTATTGAGGGAAGAGTTCAAGTGAGCAACAGATGTAGCGCTTACACACTCAATTAGGCTAACGGCATCAAGCTGCATCTACAATATGGTTGTCAGAACGCATTTCATAAAGACTGAAGTGCCATCAATCATCAAGTTTGCCCCAATAGAAGGTGGTTGTGGAAAACTGCGAGGCTGTGGGTTGCACTTTAAGCACAATTAATACAATGTATGGGTGTCTTCAAGCACACCTGCTATTTTGGACCATGCATGCGCAGAGTATGCGAGAACTGGTAGAGATGGAATGAAAATTGAGGGGTTGGTTAATTCATTCACTGCAACCCATCCACATCTGCACTTTTTGAAGCACCGAAACAGCTGTGTCAATCACATGACGCACAAATAAAAAAGCTAGTGCCGCCAATTGAAAGAAACACACTTTCTCCAGGAAATTAAAGTTTTGTATGAATGATGCGGAGCGGCTCCGAATAAACACACTGCTCAACATGTAAGATGATAGACATCGCTTGTAAAATATGTTGACAGACATATATGGCTGTGTCAATTATAAGTTTCCAATTTCATCCATACGGAACAGGTTTGCACTGCAGATTTACCAGCTCTTTTGCGGTTGTTTTCGTTTGGCTAAAAAGGATTTAATGGGAATTATTGACATCAGATACTTTGAAAAAGCAGCATATTTGATTATAAAGCAACCCAGAATGTTTTGCATAAACTTTTTTTCTACCTTTTATTTAATGGTAGTTGAAACACATTCTGCTTGGCGTGCCAATGCAGTTGTCTCTGCCTCGGTCGACTAAATTATAAGAAAATTATGGCAGGATCTATCCATGGGTGGCAGTTTCATGCTGCTGATAAACCATTTGGCCATCTGTTGTCTTATTCTCAGATTTTTTAAATTATTCCTTTTTAACACATCCCATTGAATAAAAACACTTTTTTTCCAAGCCCTTTAAGTGAATGGGCTTATCCTAAACTTTTGTGTTTATAAACATGGCCAACATTAAATTATCCATGACACTTTCCACATGTTAGTGTTCTCAATGTGCATAGCTACCAGAGTGAATTTCTTTCCAGTGGCTGTGAAGAATGTTTTAAAGGCAGAATATTTATTTAGAAATATAACCAAGTAGTTTTGTTTAAATCTAACTAAATAACAAATAAGAAGTCTTTAGATCTTTTAAAAGTCATTCAAGAAGATGAATACATTTTTAAAGCATGCAGAGACCATGGCTACCCTTATAAATTTCTGAATTTGAGTCATTTTGTCCACAGGCTCAGATGTGTTTTTTATCCTTTATGATGATGTCATGTTTACATAGTTACGTGGTGGCATATCTGTATGGTATCTGATGAAATTGAAATGTACCAGAGGCTTTACACTGATATGACATCTGAATTCCTGCCTGGTTTGATCTGAACTGTTGAACTTGATGATCTAAAATAGACCTGGCCCCTACAGTATATTTAGCGGAGAGCCGCGAAGATACATCTGAGATGCATCGGACATGCACTTGTTACCCTGGTTGTCCCCATTTCCCCAACCTCAGATAATAGAAAATGGATGTATGGATAGTCCTGAAATAGTTAGATTTCCTTTTCTTTAACTAGTTGCAAATAGTACTGCATGTATATCCACAATGACCTTGAGAGTGAGCAGAAGACTTTCAGAAATGTCTCTGGCATTATGAGAATTTGTGGTATTTAGAAATGTGCAGACACAGTGAGTCACAGAGAAGAACTGTAGTTTGATATCTACTTTTTATGGCTTTTGCTGTTTAATGAGAGTCTCATTAATAAATTCTAAAAAGAGCCATATAGACTTCGCCCTTAACGTCAGACATTCGGCTTAAGTACGATATAGAATGACTGTCAAGAACTACTTTAGTTTCACATTATCTGTTCATAACAAAGAAAGAAGCAGCAGCAACAAAAAAATAAACGGATCCTTTCCTGTATCTTAAATCACCCAGAAGACCAAGCGTTTTCCTGAAAGAGTTGGGACACATTGCAGATTTTCATTTGTATTCAGCGCTGCATTGAGATCGAAGCATTTGCTGTCATGGGTTAAGCAACTGAGATTTACAACGGTGTATTTGTTGGTTCGGTCTAATCCTTAGGCTTTCCTCAGAATGGGAGCTCGTCAGACAGACCAACAGTCAGGCAGACTTTCCTCAGGAAGCCTTGCTCGTCGAATTGTAGACACACAATCAGGGATTTGCACATACACTCGCATCCTTTCCCTGGCAAGGGGTCACATACCCAATCAGGTACACACAAATACATACACACACAGTGTGATATGGCGCTCGGCGTCTGATGACAGTATCAGCACCTTGTGTGATTGAGGTGACGGATGGTAGAGACAGGATGGGGGTTGTCATCAGCCCTGAGTGACAGGAAGAGGGGGAAGAGGGGAAGGTGGCGGTGGGGGTTGACAGCTGAGCTCAGGGCGTGCAGTCTATCCTTCTGTCTGTCTTTGTGTTTGCCTCACTTTCCCCCTCTTACTCTTTATATCCCTTCTACATCTTTCATATGCCTGTAGGGCTGTTTCAACCTTTTTTGTCTTTTTTGTCCCGTCTGTCCATCTCTCTCTCTCCCTCGGTCGGTTTCAAAGGAATTTTTCTATCCCCTTCCCCCGGATGATGGGTGGGTGAATTTTGCCCTTTCTTCCCCATGTCAGACAATACATCAAGAAAAACAATGGGAGACTCATAAATAGGGTTTAGAGAACATGCACCCAATTTACTTTGACAGTGGGGGAGGTGTGCTTGTGTGCGCGTATGCGTGTGTGCGGGTGTAAGTCACTTTGACAGGTACTGCAAATGAGGCAATATTGCAGGTATTGACTGACATGGCAGAGTGGTCATCATAAATCACAAGTTGTATTAGAAACCAATGCACAGCAGGAATATGCTGACTTAAATTCTCATAACATTATTCTGAATGTCACAGCTTGTAAATGCTTCACACAGACGGGTATGATTCTCTTAGTTCTTATGGGTTTGTTCCAATTATTACGATAAAAAGGCTTCTGATAATTCCATAACTTGTTGAATTTATTCCTTATGGCAACAAAACATTCCTTGCAAAACTACCTTTTACCAGTGGATATGTTTGTTTTTCGTCTTAAAACATTAATTGCTGAAAGCATCTTTAACCTAAGTTCTTTTTTTTTTTTTACTTTTATTTCCCAAAAGGCACATGTTTTTAGGAGTGAATGATATAGTTGTCTAAAAATTTAATCTTGGTCTCCAGGGTGCTTCATGGGGGGCAGTGGGTGTGCATCAACCTACAGTAGGTGGTGGTTCAGAGTGGAGTGGCCCGCCCAGGTGTTTTCCTTAAGGTTGGGGTGATTCTAGGGCTTACCGGGCCCCAGTGCTGTGTTTGAACCATATCAAGGGGGCTACAGTTTCATACCGACATCTGATTACAACGTTTGTAGGTGTCTCTGTGGTTGGACGCCTTGGTTCCCCGCTCCAAAGTGACTGCTGGTTGCTTGGTGTGCCGGGCCCTCTTTGTCTACTTCTAACCCCTGGAGAAGGTATGTCTGCATATGGATGCTCACTTAAACAAGTCATCCATCCATCCATCCATCTTGTACTCAAAGACACACATACGTCCATATAGTACATGTTCACTGTTTGTCTTTGTACAGGGGCTCCTGATGATTGTCTGCTGTGTTCTCTTATGGAGGTTTAAAGGAACTATACCGGATTTTATTTTAATCTTTCTAAGAAAAATGGTTCCTACACGGTATATTATGTGGTAAAAGGGGTAAGTCCATAGGAATGAAAGACATAATTGATTGCACATTATGTAGGCTAAGTTTTAGCTTTGCCGTGACGCTCTATTTGTCAATGGGGTTAACTTCCAGAACTTTGGATTCCTTGGGAACGCTCTTCTGGCTGATCGCAATCAATTGTAAGGTTTTACATATCAACACTTTTAAAACTTATTGCACTCTCACCTAATCTTAAATATTACAAAAAAAGATGCACATTTAATTATCTAACAGTTCCTAAGCTAAAAGTCCTATGAAGAGAAACATCAACAAAGTGCTTCAAGAGCAATTATTTCTGCTTATCAACCAGTGAAGGTCATTTCCAAACAGCTTGGAATACATCATGGGGACAGAGCTTATTCACAAGTAGAAATCATTCAGACAACTGCCAGCTTACCAGGATTGGATGTACAAGGAAGTTCACCCAAAAGGTCAGATGCTGTAATGCACAAAAAAACACAATGTAAACTCTACAGGTCTCAGCTGCCATGTTGAATGTTAAAATTCATGATAGAAGAATTAAATAAAGACTGAACAAGTGTAATTTATTTAAGGGTTTCCAGGAAAAACCTCCTCTCTCTTAAAAACATGGCAGCAAGGTTCCATCAGTACAAACCATAAGCATATCAGCACAAAGCTCTCATACCAGCTGTCAAAAACAGTGCTGGAAGGTTGATGATTCAGGCTAGTTTTGTAGCCACCGGACCAGGACTACTTGCAGATATTGAGTCAAATACAAATTCCTTCACATAACGAAGCATTCTGGAGTCAAATATGAGGGTAAAGCTTAGCTGAAACTGGTCAATGATAAGCCAGACTGTTTTTATTGAACAGGCAAATCTTTGAACGGGCAGAGTGTATTCCTTTTTTTTTTCTTCTGGTATGTTGTAATAAGCCATTGCCTTTAGAAGAAGCATGACACATTTTTTTTATAATTTCATTTCCTGAATATTGAACAAAATAAATGGTTTCACTAACCTTGCTGATGAGATAAAAAATCATTCAAACTCGTATGGATCCCTGTACGACTTTACTGGAGGTATGAGGAACCTGTAACCAGAGAGAGAAATGCTTTATTTGTGCCGTTCAGTGTTCATTTGCAGCGTCCAGTTTGTTAGCGGTTTTATACTCTCAGAAAATGCTGCATTATTTACAGAATGGGCACCATGGGAAGCCTCATAATTATGAAAATTACATTTTACAACTTGACTCTTACTTTTAGACTGATCCCATGTGAACCTGCAGGGAAACACGCAGAACATTCATACTAAGCACGAATCATTGGCTACTTCCTGCTGTTCTTGGACACCACTGTCTCTGCTTCCCTTCGTGTTTGGAACAAAGACTGTGAGATGAGAGTCATCTTTTCTGACAGCAAGGCCGGTCAGCCCCCTGAGGTTGTAGTACTTCAACGACTTGAACAGAGCACCGCTTTAACTGACCTCTTTGCTCTATTGTGGGTTTCAATGTGTTGTCTGTCCCCATGCATGAAGTAGGAGGTTATTAAAACCCCGATGTGTTCGCATAGCCCAGCTTCAGCTTGTGCAGATATGAATGTGAGGCGGTATTGTCACAGCCCTGCCTTTTTGACATCACCCTGCCTTCCTTTTGCACCCCCCCATGCACCTGCAGTGTAAACATACTATACTAGCATATCTTAAATCCTTTGACAAGGAGGGAGCTGGCCTGTGGATATAAATAATACCCTCTATTTGACTCGGGATCGGAACGAACATTCGGTTCTCCGAGCTAATGTTGGTGGCTGTGCTAATTGCTTTAGTGTGCTCATCTCCTCGACTGCCAAGCTGCACTCTGCTGAGCCACAGACTTGGCCTGCACATGAGAGAGTTGGACAACAGGGCTTTTAAATATGCCAACATCCATTTGACTGCTTGGCAGCAATACAAAGAGGGTGGAGGGAATGAGAGAAAAAGAGAATCAGAGTAAGAAAGGAAGATTGTCAGTGAATGAGAGACGTCAGAGGTAGCAGGGCAAAGAATAAGGCGTAATGGCAAAGGATATTAGGCACAGTTGGAAGTAGATAATAACTCTTGATCTGTTCCAGTCTTATGTTGGCTCCTGATAACCCAAGACCGAGCATGTGCCCTAATGCCGTGTTGAAATTTACATCAAATCAATACTTATTGACTTGCCATTAAATTTATTCCCTTTTCCCTGAACTATTTTCCCTCTTCCTTTCTCCATTCTCTAATTCTTAATGATTGCCTTTCTGCTCAGCAGGGATTCTTCCAAAGCCCCATGTCTGGTTTGTATCAACTCCACATTAGCTCATGAAACTGCCTGTCATCCAAATCAGGCAGGAGATGAGTGACAGCATATCAAATTGCAATCTTTTAACCGCTTCTGGTAGGAAGACGAAAGGGGGATCTTATGAAAAGGGAAATCTCCCCACAGGCTCCCTTGGTAGAGTCAAGAACCTTGGCAAGCTGGCAGAGGTTGATTTGCGTGTGTACTTCTTGGGCAGCTTGTATAATGGATTTGACACTGAGCCTTCTCATTGTGACCATCAGCGGTAAGCCCCTGTGTTGGGTCATCTACCATATTTTGTCTCTGGCAGAAGTATTAAAAGTGTCAGCATGCAAGCGCCAGCCAAGGTCCATTGATGCACTCCTCAATATTCCTGCTCGGCAGTACAGTAAATATGCCCCGTGTTGCATTCAAACCTCAAAGTTTCAGGTTTTATCATCAAAGATAAAAGAAAAAAAGTCTCCCTGGGTAACATCGTTAACGTGAACGCAGCGTGATTGCATCTCCAGACTCACATGTGTGAGCAACACAGCTGTCAGCAGAGGATCAGATGCACGTTTTTTTGTCGATGTGAAAGGAGCCAAATGCCGATTGATTGCGGGTTAACACAACTTTGAAAAACCCGCGTCGACTTGCTAATTTCAGTGTGAAAGTGGCTTAACTGAGTGAACCATTTGCCAGAAGCCAGGATCAACAGGAGAGGGGTATCCATAAATCAAGCATGGTAAGAGACGGTTTGGCTTCAGCTGTCTGTTAAAGCATCAAATCATCATTGTCCTTTACCATTTTCCATTTCTTCCCAGTACTTTTTTTGCAAAATGTTTAACATGCATACACATGGAAACTTGTGCTTGCACAGATGAAAGTTTACAGATGACACCAAAGTGATGAGCCAGTTCCCAGACTGTAATGAGTCAGCCTGCAGGGTATTTGTGATGAGGTCAGGCATGGCGTGCGCACAACGATCTGTCAGTTCTGACAAGGCGATGGAGTGACCACCCTTCGGGTTTGATAATGAGCTCGGGGAAGATATACGATGTGTTTAAACCAAGAGACCATCATTTAAACATTAACCTATGACAGCCAAAGAAGTCATAGAAAATCTCCCCCTTTGTTGAATCACAGCCCTGTGTAGGTGTTGCTTTGGCCTGGGACTCCCCTGCCCTTGGAATGATGTGCCCATAGCCTGGCCTGCTGTATTAATGTTGCTAATTCCCACCTGTACAGAAGATATAGAACATGCAATGTGGGAGGAAAGCTTAAAGCAAGCCAACTCTCCCAAAACACATAGGGTTTAGTCCCTTGCTGTCTAACAAATAGCAATGCAGCATTTCAACACTGGAGCAGATTTTACCCTAAAGCTATGAGGATGCTGAGAGTCTCACTGATACATCCAGGGGAACTTTACTCAACTAAGCAACAACTACCTCAGTTAACCGACTCTTTCGTCCTACGAAATGCTCTGCCCTGTACTACTTTAGGCAGTATTTAGTCGTGCTAGTAGGCAGTGGCGTAAAATTACTGAGGAAGGT
>JAVQJG010186119.1:0-16921 GCA_036024015.1 Craterocephalus amniculus | reverse complement strand
GCAGATTGCACTTCCTGACACTAAATGATAGTAATCTACATGTAATACAGATATTTTGGTTCATTTCTCCTCTCTAGTACGTTTTCGGACATTCATTGACACTAGCAGAGCACTTCAGTGTGGGAAAAAAGCACGTTTTTAGTGCAAACTTTGAAGGTGAGCAAATGTCTGATACTTACTATTAGCTGTGCTGCTAGCTGCCTGCCCGGCTAAATACTGGAGCGATCTTGAACACTCATTTCCCCATCACTGACATGTATGAGAGGAGAGATGAAAACAGACCCCAGGTTAAAAAAAAGCGGAGTTCTCCTTTAAGTGCTAACTCAAGGCAAGTATGTACATAGACCAGAAAGAGCGCTTGCTGGCACGCTTGCTTAGACAGCAAGTATATCCCATCCCTTAACCAACCAACGTTATTGATGAGGCACTTTAAAATCATAGCTGCTAACCAAAGTGCTGGACAATAAGAATACATAAAATATTTAAACAACATAAAATGTATTTAAGAACACGATAAAACAGTGTCAAATCAGAGCAAGATGATAAAAACAAATCACTATTAAAATATTATTCTGGTCAGGGGCCAAAGAGAAGAGACGGGTTCTAACAGATAGTCTAACAAAAGCTTTGTCCCCTCTGATGTTGAATCCTCAGAAAAAAAGATACCTTTTTGCAGCCTCAGTAGGTCTGTGAGCTCTAAAAATCATGAACATAAAACACGTTAAGTAAATTTATAACATAATCATACAAAGAACTTCAGCTGCAGTTAAATATAGTAGCAATAAATAAAATGTACCTCTGTCTTACTGTATTTTCAACTGTTAGCCAATAATATCCTTTCAGTGCCGGTCAGTGCCACCCCTGACCCTCACACCTCTCCCCATCCCAACTACATCATGAATAAAGGCTGGTTTACACTCGCGCGTAGCCTCTGCACGGCGGAACCAGCAGAGGCTACGCAGACCCTCTGTGTGTTTATACTCCTGTGTAGGGAAACGCGCCGGGTTGCGGTGTTTTTTGCGGCTCTTCAGGCAGTACCGGTCAATAAACTCCTCCACGCTGAGTTTTTTCAGTGCTTCAACATACAAATTTACAATCTACTGAATACATGCAATGATCAGTTTTTATGAGAAGCTGTTAGATGAGCTGCACAATCCGATAATTTTCCACGTGAGTCAATACTGGCGTCTCCGTGGATTTATGTCACAAATCACCAACGCAGCTGCAGCATCAGTGACGTAAACCGTTGTCAGATCAGGAAAAGTGAAGTTTTATTTCACTTTTACTCGCAGTTTAAAAAGGTAGTGAGATATCCAGAAACTAGTATCACAGTCTGACCAATCACAAAGGAGTACTTCCACGTCTCTGCGTCTCCGTAGCCGGCTGCAGTCAGGTTTGGAAGAGGTGCGCGTCGAGCCTCTGCGGACCTATGCAGAGGCTATGGCGGTTACGCCGTAACCCCCGCGACACAGACGCGAGTATAAACCCACCTTTATACGTTAACAGTAGCCTCAAATAGACTCCAAAGCAATTAATGTAAAACAACAACTTCTACTACTACTACTACTAATGATAATTATAATAATACTTAAAACTACTATTGTTACTTCTACTATATATTATTATGGTCTTTATTACAGACTAATACTACTACCACTACTACTATTATCATTATTATTATTATTATATATTTTATTATATTTTTATTATTATTATTGTCATTGCATTATTATAATGCACAGACTAGCCTACAGTCTGAAAAGGACATAATTTAGGATCAAATAGACTGGTATTTCAAACTTTACAGTCAAGTTTAGTTTATTCTGTCAACAAATGCAACACTTACAGTCTTCAGTGTTTCTCTATGTCTCCTTAAAAGTTGACCTGGAATTAAATTACCCAACTGATGATTACATTTATCTACTTGAAATAGTCAACAGCATAAATAAATTGATATAAAAGTGCAGCCAATATTGGCAGCAGTTTAAGCTCATTTACGACCACCAACAACTGGTCTTTTCTGTTATCACTCTCTTTATCAACAGAGGTGGATGCAGAGGCATTAACAAGGCATCAGTAAATGCCGGCTAAAACAAATCCATCCTTTGCATATTTGTGTACGGTGTGGCCCTCCTTAGAAGATGAGGCCCTCTGCATAATGCATGTACTGCATTTAGGGAACGTTTAGGTGCCAGTTCAGACCTCAAAATCCTCATCATTATAGCAGGACAATAACTGCAGACTGAAAACGCTGCACTACTACCAGCAGCTTCTCCTGGAATCTCCCTGAACTTCAAAGCCAGTGGAGCTGATAAAACTGGCCATTACTGATTTGTTGTCTCTCTTCCACTCCTTCAACATGCAGCATGATTATGGATTACTGAGTGGGAGCAGTAAGCCGGCACAGAAAGGATCCCCTGCACTGGAGGTTAATGATTCTGCTATTGACAGTGGCATTGAGGATAGAGGGCTTGTGAGCATGCAAGCAGCGCTACATGCTTTGGTTATGCACGCCATCTCAGGCAGTTAGCAGGAGCACCATGAAAGATGTATGACCCCCACAGCAATCAGCAACTGCCACACACGCATATGGATCCATGAAGAGATAGATGCAGCAAACACTCGATGAGTGAAACGTTGGCCGTGTTTTCCTCTCACACAACCAGCGTTCCAGGTGCAGCGAAGTCCACATGATGTTAGAAACATCAACTTTTTCATCAAGTTTTTGTTCCAGCTTAACATGTTTACATTACATAACATTACATAACATCCAAGCTGGCAATCTTCCACTTCATCAGATATAAAAGGTGTTCTTCTAGATTCCAATGTGATCAGCTGGGAGGGTCATTTCAGCTTGGATATATAAGCTTGACATTTTCCATTAATCTGGAGTAAAGTTTCAGCCATTTTGTTTTTTCAGTAATTATAGCATTAGTCTAGTAAATTAATGAATTCTTGGGATATGGTGGATTTTCCTGTCAGAGCACTGAGATCAATCACGCAATTTATCTTAACGGTCTCCACATCAAGATTGAAAGGCAGAGTGGACAGAGCCTTTTCTGTTGCAGCTCCCAAACCCTGGACCGGTCATTCTTTTAATATCAGATCTGCACAGAACATTGATAATTTTAAATCATTATTAAAACACACCTCTTCTCACTGGCTTTTACTCTGGCATGAGTATTCATTTGGCTTTTAATATTGTTCTTATTGTGCTTTTATTTCTATTGATATGATTTTATCGTAGTTTATTTATCCTTTAGTGCTTTTTTATTCATGTTGTATTTTGATTAGATATATATTTATTTTATTGATTTATTGATCTTATCTATTTGGTTCTGTACAGCACTTTGGTCAACTGAGGTTGTTTTAAATGTGCTTTATAAATAAACTTAACTTGACTTGACTTCTTGAGGAACACTGATGGGCTCAGAAACTGAACAATCAGACAACACATGGTGTAAAGTTTAGGGCAGCAGGATAGTCCAGGGGACTCAGTTTGACTGGATGAAAGACAAAAGCCGACCAAAGCACCTGAGGTCATGCAGTGAGAACAAATGCTCGTTAGTGGGCAAAATGACCACTGACCTAGAGTATAAAAGAAGAAAAGTATACAACGAAGCAGCAATAAATAAATCTGTTGTCTGTTTTCTGTGTTCAGACCTGATCCGGCCGGCTCCGTTCGGTATGAACAGGAGCAGCAGCTAGTTGTCGCTCTGGGCCCTTCTGGATGCCTTGTCTGAAGGTGCAGTGTGAAAGCAGTCCTGTTTGGTCCATTTTAGATGAAACCCGATCAACTTCCACAGATCCACTTCCGTTTCTCACAATATGAACACATTGTCACACTGGACTAATGAATTGAACTTTGCTCTAGAAAACAGAGGGCGGGTCTCTCGGTCAGTGGTCATTTGGGGGAATATTGCCCCCTAATGAGCAGTTGCAGCTGCATGACGTCAACCATGCAGTTTGGTCCCTTCAGTAAAGTTCAGTGGGAAAACAAATCAAACCAAAGGAAGGTGGGAAATTTTTCAAAACAAGTCCTGCAGACTGTCCTAATGTTAAAGTGCCCTTGGAGACCTACACCTGGACATACTTGGAAGTGAACTGAGATGCCTGGAGTTCACTTCTTCAGTCTAAACCAATTAAGTTCAAATGAGCATTTACACTCCTCTAAACTGACGTTCCAATCTGGAAACAGACCAGGGTTTGCATGAAGCAAACCAGTCGGCACCAGTTTCAATGGCTCCTTTAGTCAAGCTAAAAACAATAAAACAAGTTAGTTTTACCTTTAAATGAAGAATTAAAGAGCTCGAATCACACCAAGTAGCCTATTCGATGTGTTTTTTGTTGTTTTGGAAGAGCAGGATATAACTGCCAGGAAATCTAGGACAATAAAGCAAGTGTGAGCATATAGAATAGTAAAGGCTTGTGTATCACGTAATGTGCGATGAGGTCAGGTCAGATGTGGGCAGTAAGAACCTCCAGCTGTCCCTCTGTGCGACTTCATATGTGCTGTGTTTGTGACCTGAGGGTGAAATGCCTGCATCTCACATGGCTGTGGGAACGGTGGAGTCCTGCATGCATTAGGCTCATGCCTTGGGCTTTCTCACTGAAATGCCACAACCGGACAACACCACATTTTTAGATTAGTCCTCTGCTGATTCAGATTAAGAAGACAACATCTAACATAGATTACATAGAAAGGAATATTCTGAAACCAAACAAAGAAAAATCCAGATTAAAGTAAATTACTTTTTTACAAATAATATTGCAATATCATATTCTTATAGCTACCTGTAACTATTTTTTAACCTTTACCTTTAGACACTGTTGGAGCGTGAGTGAGAATGACTGTACAGGGAGAGACACCTGCCACCACTTCAGCCTCTAATCCATATGTAGCTTCAGGACATGTGTCATGTGCAAAAGAAATCATAAATCTTTCACTTATCCTTTACTGTCTGTAGGGCTAGCTACTGCACAGCTCCATCTGTGGATTAGCATGTTGCTAGCGACACAAGCCCTGCATCGTTAAATTCATCACCTTCAACAAGTGGCAGCAAACTGCCTCGCAGGTCAGGCAGAGGAGCAACCAATGAATTTATCCAGTGACGGAACATAAAAAGTCGGTTTTCAGCAGGTTTATAATGAAAGTTTCATCCTGAATTCATGAAGCCGCTACTGAGGCCACGTCACATCAGTAATTCATTTCCATTTTGACTGCAAATTAATACATGGCTTGTTTGTATGTGAAAGATGTTCTGAGAGTTAGTCCCCCAACACTCTTAGAACTCTCAGGTATTTGATCTAAAGAGAATAAGAGAGTGAGTTCAAACAAAGAGCGAGTATAACATGAGATGAGTTTTGTGTTGTGCTTTAAAACTAATGGTCGTCTGTGTTGATACAACTTAATCTGTTTCCGTGTAAATTACAAGTAAACTCAACAAATCTGGGATTACAGGGATAAATCCTAATGAACTTTATCTGTCCTGGACATACCTCACCCTGAGACACCACTCATCCGCGCGCAGACCTCCTTTCTTTCTTTCTTTCTTTCTCTTTCTTTCTTTCTTCCTTCCTTCGTTTCTTTCTTTCTTCCTTCCTTTCTTTCTTTCTTTCTTTCTTTCTTTCTTTCTTTCTTTCTTTCTTTCTTTCTTTCTTTCTTTCTTTATTTCTTTCTTTATTTCTTTCTTTCTTTCTTTCTGTCTTACACATCTTTACTAATAATTGTGTTTTATAAGAATAATCTGAAACTAAGAGCACTCAACCTGTGGATAAAAGAGATGGATGAATTACACCCGTCCTCGAGGCAACTGCCAGTTGTTTCTCAGTCCCATTGCTGGGATCTGTGATTGTTATGGTCCAGTCAAACTTTCTCAGAAAGTCATGCCTATCAAAAGTTGTGCTCCACCACAGCTTGTAGGACATGGTGTAATGCTATCTCTTCCTGTTGTAGTAGCTTATATGCTTGTCCCAAGAGAGGAAACAATATTTACTGGATGTAACTCAAGTTCGCTGAGTCTATGCCTGGCTCCCAGCGACTTTAGAGTAAACACAAAGCTGCTGGCACCGGGGGAAAAATAAATCATGTTATAGGGACAATGCATCAGCGTGCTAATTCCTTCAATAAGAAAGTTAAAAAATATATATTCCTGGTTTAATTGCAGGACATTTTAAAATATAATGATCCAGTAAAGAGAGAATTCATTGACAGACTGCAGATTGCTGCAACAATTATCTCTTGACAGGCATCAAGTTAATTCGAAAGTTCCTGTATTGCTGGGCACACCAGGTGCGTGGCATGAGCGGCACATGTGCTTTTCTGAACAGCTGCCTTGCAGCTGTATGTGCATCCACAACATCGACCTTTGTCTTGCAATATCCTGCTATGTCTCAGCTGTTGCCTGCACATTTTACATTTAGTAAAATAGCCAAAAATGCTGACATAGCCATTTACAATATGTCGCTTTAGGTATGAATGCAAGCAAATTATGTTATAAAAATGAAGTTATCATTATAAAAATGTAACAATGTAGGTGATTTGTTGCCTGCACACCTAAGGAACAATAAAAGGTGCTGCTGTTGATATAGTCAACAATTTTTTTAGCTGATGTGTCATTGATGCCTGCTGAAACTGCAAGCTAGTCATTCACACTTAAGTCAGACAAACTTTTCAGTCTTCACTCAAACTCATGACCTTTTAAACTTTTCAGAAAATTTTCCATTCAAGACCAAAAAGGTGGGCGTTCATTTGGACTCTGATCCCATTTGAAAGCACTATGACACACAGGGATGGCAGATTAATGAGAAGTAATGGAGTTTGGCTGTTTCGTTGAAAAAGAGGGGAAACAGAAGAGTTAGTGCTAAAATGATAAATGATATAATTAAATTGCTTAAGGAGCATCTTCTGGTGTGCAGACTTGACTTTTTTCCTATTTGATTGCCTTTGGGTCGACCATCCGGGAGTACCATGTGTGTTTCTTTCATCTGTTATAAAACAGAGGGACGGCAAACCATCCGTCACCGATAGACAATATACAGGCAGAGCTTAAAATAGCCTTGAAATGTAAAGCATAAATGATCGGTGAAATAAAAAAATCATACTCTATATATTAACCTTGTTACAGTGCTTCCTGCGGCCTGATAATGATGATGAAAATTCCCCGTTTGCTTCCATTTCTATGTACCAAACCGGATGTATTCCATCGTCGGTTTCTCTCTCTCTCTCGCATTATTTTTTCTCGATTTTTTTGTTCATTTGAACTCTTCTGGTGAATGTTTCTTTTTTTATTCTTTTTATATTCAATGTAAAGCACTTTGTCTTGTATACATAAAATGTACTCAGTAAACCAACCTTGCTTTGCTCTGTCAACATGAGCACAATCAGCTGATTTGCACCTGAAGCTTGTTGATCTTGTTTAATGTGTCTCTCCAGCAGCAGCTGCACCAGATGCTTGATAATCCCCTTTTTGTTTTGTTTTTTCATTTGGATCTATATCAATGAATGTTATCATTCAGTTATTATAAAAACCCTGATGTGATGTCTGTTGTTATGTTTTGGTCCTGAAGGAACCTGTAACACCCTCAAATGCTGCCAGAAACAACCAACTAAGTAGATTTTGGGTCTGCATTTTATCAGCAGTTATGCGCTCTTTTTTTTTCTGGTTTCTAACTGCTGTAACAGCGGTTATTGTGCTGTGGCTGGCTTTTGATTGTTTTGGTAATAGCACAAACTCCCCGTGGAGGTTATAGTTTACTTGCTATTTTAAAGAAAAACCAAAGCTTGAAAACCCAGCCTGGCATTTCACACACACTTGTGTGGTTACGCTTAAAGAGCGCAAGAGGAGAATCTTCTGTGGCTTGCCTTAAATGTTTACCATTGCGGTACAAAAGCACGTGTTTTTCTAAGCACATGTGTGCGGTAGGTGGTATAGTTAACATCCTTGTGTGCCAAACTACCTCATGAGAGAAAAACAAGCATCCATCAGGCTGCCAGTAGGTTTGGTTATGTATAAGTACTTCCTAAACTGAGGCTATGCTGGAATATTTGGGCTGGTGGACCACAGTTAGCACTGCAGTTTTGTTTACTTTCCCCAAACAGGAAGATCTAATAATGACAATGAGAGGAGCACTTTTTAAAGAGTGTTTGTGCAACTGAAGCAGGGAATGTTTTTTTTAAACACAGATGCCTTTTCTATTTACAAGAAAAACATATGTATCAGCCAGAATCCAGATCAGTGTCTGCATTTGAGCATGGTTTGGCGAATAAATGTTATTGGTCGGTGTTTTAGTTGATAGTGTGCACTGAAGGGGATCCCTTCCTAACTTCAGCAGGGGTCATCCTCAGGTCACCGTTGTGCAGGGTCAGAAAGTAGGCTAGTCCTTTCTCCTGCTGTGTCCTCAGCCATGTGTAGAATGTGGGCCATCTTCAAAGAGGCTGAGGTATAGGCTTCGTCGTGAGGCGCAGGCAACTTCCACAGTGGGGTGAATTCCAACTTCAGATGAAAAAGTAACGTTTGAGGTTGAGGCTGAAAAGGGTCAGTGGTGGTAATTGTCTTTGTTGTGGTAGGTTTCTCAGGTCAAAAAGAAAAAGACCTGAGTGTGCATACCATACCTAACACAGACCCTCTCTATCGCTATGAATTCGTTCTCGCTTAGTGTCGGTAATTTTACTAAAACACACATATTCTCATGTGCGGGTGCTTAATTGTACAGTTTCCCGAATGTATAAATTTAATAGGGCAGTAAATGAGACTTTCATTGCTCTACAGCACATGATGACCATGTGTTTGGGTACTTGCAGGTGTTTGGATTTATACTCCTGTGTACCATACGCTTCATGTATAACCTCAACAGTGTAGGATGGTTCTGCAAACACATTTGTTTTGATCTACCACAAGTTCTAGCCTCTGTGCCAAGCTCACATATCCTGTAACCTTAGCTTTTGAAACCACTATCATATATGCAGACTGGACAGTTACTAATACACTATGGTGCTTGAAACTGTAACTTTTTCTTTTCTTTTCTTTTTCTTTTCCAAAATACTGTGATGTGTTTGTAAATTGGTATTATAGGTATTTAAATGAAAGAGAGTACATTTAAGCAAGCATTGGGGAAACCCTTCTGCAAATAAGAAAACAAGATAGAAACCATTCATAATAATTGCTAAAGTATAGACATTAGAATTTAGAGTACAGTACAAACTCAAAACAAAAAGTTGGGACACTAAAATGTAAAAGAAAAAAAAGTCAAATTGCATAAGAACCCTTATTTTATTCCTAATAGAACATAAATGACACATCATTGAAACTGAGACATTTTACCATTTCAGCAGTTGGAACATATTTATGTTTACCATTATGTAGCATCCCCCTCTTATTTCTACAAGTGTTAATGTCTGAGAAGTGAGGAGACTGCTCACAAGTTTTAGGAGAGCGATGTGGTCCCATTCTGCGATGATGCAGGATTATAGCTGCTCATTCGTTCTGTGGCTTCACTGCAGGATTTTTTATATCATGATGTGGTGAAAGTGCTCTATCTGAGAAAGATTTAGACAACAGGCAGGCTTGTTCAGCCCTAAGTCCCAGACTCTTCTCCTGTGCAGATGTGATATGATGTGTAATGTGATGATAGATGCAGCATGAGGTTTATTTTGCTGAAATATGCAAGGCCTTCCCTGAGAAGGACACTTTCTGAGTAAGAGTAGATGTTAGTGTAAGGGCTGGGATAATCTTGCTGTGTATGCAAGCGCTCTTTCTGGTCTATGTACATACATGCTGTAAACTACAAAGGCACATGGTGGCCAAAACGGTCAGTACCGGGGAGCACCACTAGGGGGAGTGTACAACACTTGTACTCCCAAAAGTTACAAGTTGCCGATCAGTTGTATTTCTAGGTTTTTTCACTAACAACAAGTTGAAAATGGACTTTGAAATCGGGGGGAAAGAACTGATAATTTTATTTTTACTGTAGAAAGTAAAGGAAAAAGTGTTACTGCCATTAGAAGCAGTAGCCTATATGTAGCCGATTTGCACATAAATACAGTACGTTCGGTCTGTTGAACAAAATGGTGCATGTTCACCTCTAGCAGTCAAGTCAATATCGCGGCTCGTGCACACGTCACGTTACTTCACGTCATCGCGAGCCAAAATGACATTAGCGACACGTGGCGGCCATGATGCCTATGCGGACATGTTGCCAGCAGCAAGTATATCCCAGCCCAAAAGCCTCCATGTTCTTTTCTGCTCTAATGGAGCCTTCACTGATGTGTGAACAACTCACACCACTTAAACAATTGCTTTATAACTGTTTACTCATAACAACCTGCAAGGTCCTTATCGTTTTTTGTCCATTGGACACATCCATGGGTCACAAAAATAAGTTTGAATTCTGATCCATTTAACCACAGAACAGTTTTCTACTTCATCTCAGCCCATTTTGAATTATGGTCTTGTTGTGGCCCATACAGGGGTTTCCCTTTGATGCCTCATAGACAACTTTTTTTCTGTTGTCTTTTAACTTGTGAGCCACCTTGCATTGCTTTTTGTATGAATGGTGCAATATAAATAAAATTTGATTTGATTTGATTTGATTTGATCATTAAAACACACCATACACATGACCTCGTCTCCATTTACACAATCAAACTTTTTCTTTAAATACTTTTATAGAAGATGTCTTCTACCTCCCCAAACTTTATTGGAATCATTTTCAAAATGGCATCCTCCAAGATTGTTAAAATTTCTATCAGTTTAAAAAATATGGTTGTATTTTGTTCAGAAGTCAAATTAAAGTTTTCTATGTGAAATTGTCAGGACAGTCTTATCTTGATTATTGTCTTTTCTCTTGTTCTGTCCCTTTCTCTCTTTCTTACCCTCTCTTCCTCCAATAATGTCTCCTTGCATTTTTTTCGCTGAATCAGCCACAGTGCATATTCAAAACAGCCAGTGTGTTTACATCTAGTCGCTTGAATGATTTGGTGCGTAAAGCAAAACTCAGCTGTAATGTCAGAAATGTGCTTTATAAATATCAGTGTGCCACGGTGGATCTGGAAGCTTGACATGGGCTGGCAGAGGAAGGGCAAGAGGTCTAAACCTAAACAATATCTCTGACCTGATGGCACACCTGTACTGTAGATGTTTACCGTACTGGTTGGCAGTGGCTCGGTTGATAAAGCAGATTGTCCAATGGTTGGAAGGTTGGAAGTTCAAATCCTGCTCCCTCAGTCAGTCTTTGTGTGATTATGAAACTTAACCCTCTTTGCCTCTGGTCTTGCTGTCACTACAACTCAGATGTAAGGAGCTTTCGATTAAAGTGTTTAGATGGCTGTGGAATAGACCTAGTGATTTCATCATGTAACATCAAATGTTTGCTCTGGAGTTAATGCAGAGAATAAAACACCATGAGCTCCAGCTGGAAGAAAGTCAGATCCATTTAGGTTGTTTTCAAAACCTGTTTTTTATTTTCCATCTCACAGTGAAAATGTAACTTGGTTTAATTTTGCCTCTTGGCTGATATTGATCACACTGAACTGTCACTCTAAACTTTTTTCATATCTAACTTCTTCATTACAGTTACTGCCCCCCTGTCTACTAGAATCTAAACTAGCTAACATGGAAATATGCTCCATCCAATCGCACACCAGTGAGTCAGCCATCAGCATGCGATTGACAGACATGTTAAACGACAAGCCGATGTCACCTCTAGTGGAAGGGCAAGGGGCCGTTGCCCCTCCCTGCCACCTTGTAGATCTGCCACTGGTGTGCCATCAAATTAGACCAGAACAGAGTCTTAAGCTTGTAAATTTCAATAGTAAGTCTTTAAGGTTGGAATTCCCAGTCATATGATAATATACAAATAATAATAATAATGATTGCATGTGTGTGTATATATGTGAAAATGTAGAAAATTCTTGGAACCATTAACTAAAATTTTATTTTTGTGATGGAGTTTGTGTATATAAGTAATTGGGTAAAATTAGTAGTATAGTATTATAGATTGTCTCAATGTATGATTGTTTTGAAATGTATTTAAGAAATGTATCACATTTGCATCACTGATTTATGACAAACATGGTGTGACACAGAGGCAGCTCAGATTATTGTTATTGACACAATGATCCTCCGATGTATACGTTATATTTAGAAAAGAAAAGAAAAGAAAAGAAAAGAAACATCTGAATATAAAAAGGAAAGTAAGATTAAGACATCTAAACCTCAGAAAATTTGATCATTATATCTCCATTGGCCAAACAGAAAGACTGATCATCAAATTTACAAGAAGACATCTTTTTATAGTATGTCCAAAATTGGTGTAAAGCCCCACTGACTGGTAATCCATTCCTGGCAAATTTGAACCGAGTAGGTAATTCTCACATCTAGAGGGCTTATAAATGAAGTACTGGAGATTTACACTTCAGCAACAGTAAGCAGCTTGTTGCAGGGTTAGAGGCTCACTTACCAGATGTGGAAAATACCAGATGATAGTCACATCCTATCACTATGCAGTGACGAAAAATCCCACTTTCTTAAACTGATGATGTCATTATAATAATACCCTTTCTTAGAACCACAGTTTGAATCATACTTTTCTTTCTCATTGAGTGATTGTGTGCACCCATCCCTCCAACTCTGTCTGGAAGTAGCATCTGCAGCCCATTCTTATTGGCCTGTAATCAGCTGTAGCAGGAAAAGGTTTTACACCAGGTGATGGGCCCTCTGATTTCTTCTCTTCATGGACCATACGGCACTTTGCAGTCCTCGCACAATGACCTCACAAACAGGAAATTGCTTTCTTCTCGTTCCAGTTTCCTAATGGCAATGTCTTTTTCAGCTGATTTTTCTGTCTCATTGTAGAAGTCAGTATGTACTCCACTGTCCCTGCAGAGACATAATCATATGGTTTCACTGAGTTTATAGAGCACAGTATTATATCGTTAAGCCTGCAAGCAGACCACACAGAGCCGGTGAGGGTGTGTGTGTCCTCATTAAAACTCTGCCTGGGCAAACCAGAGACGACCAGTATACACAGCAGATAAGACAGTTAGAGGTTTGCTCAGATTTACAGCTGCTGCCTCAGGGAGGGAGCACATGAAAGGTGAAAGGGAAAATGGGTTCATATATTGTTTCATGTGTGCTAACCAGATGAGGCTGAGGATAATCAGTGATTTCAAATTATATGAAGAGAACAAAAAAAGATAGGTTTGCAGATTCAGTGTTTTACTGACGGTAAATGAGAATGAAAGGCCAGCTGGGACACAGAGGCTGCTAAATGACATGTGAGATGAGAAAACTGATATGGCAGAAGGGTGAACAGGGGGATTCCAAATGTGGAAAATGTAAGTGAAGTGTATAACACTTTGTGGCCCACTAAGAAAAGCTTTCAACATGTATTTAAAAATGTAAAATCATTACCTAACTTCAGACTCTGAGCTCTATAAACTGTAAAAATATGTGCTGGAAAATACTTCTGTTAAAAGGCAAACAACATTCACAGCTCAAACTTAAGTGTCTCTCCAGCTAATACGCCTCCTTTTTATGACGATTTTTTCAAGATTTTCCAAGATATGGGACTTATTCTGACAAAGACACCATCTCTGAGTTTGGAATTATTTCACTGTGACTTATTGCAATAAACAGTGTTTGTTTTTGTTCCACCATATTCATTGCATATATCACAACAAATTAACAAATTAACTTTGCAGCTCTGTAACACCCCGAACATACTGTAGAATTAAACATAAATGGTGCTTGAAAATGTCATCCGTGGTGCTGCTTTACTTACATTTTCAGCAGGTTTCCTCCTGCAAAAAACGTAATGTAATGAGGATGATACTGTATCCATCAGTTAAGATTAGAGTTCTCAAACATCAATTATTATATCGTTTTTAAAATCATTTGGCATCAGTTTCTATAAGCAGTTTGGAGAATCAGAGGAATCCATGATGTGCAAGCTGAGCTTAAAGCTACTTAAAATAGGGGCCTTGTTGAGATCAAATTTTTCTCACTGCTGTCTAATTACAAGCACTAGTTAGAGCTCAAGTCATAATTCTTGCATCACATACCAGCTTCATAAAGTCTGTACTTCTCTGTCATTTTGCTCTTCTGTATTCTGTGTAAGATTTTAGCAGCTAATATGGAGAACTGGTGTTTAAATGGGCGACGTATCTCCAGTGTCTTTCAGCTTTCAAATTCCAACGTCAGAGGCAGAAGGAATGCAGAATCCTCAGAATTTGAAGTTGGGTGGAGATTTAAAGGGAGAAGGCTGGACAACCATGTCATCACATAACTTTGCTCTCGTGAATCTGGACAATTGAAGGTCATTGAAAGTCATATTTTCAGATATAGAGAGCCTAAAACAAAATGCCAAGCTGTTTTTTTTATCACAATTTGTATGCATTGACTTCAGCGACACAAATATTGCTCTCAAGAAAAAGTAATTTTTTCCATAATATGCTGTTTTTAAATGTATATTTATCAGCCAAATGTGTTGAATGTATTTAATGAAATGACTGCTTGAAGCAACATCATTTACATTATACGTAATTCAAAAGGAGCTCTGAAGTTGCACTGAAAACCTGACATGAAGATAATTACGTATGCTATCCATGTTAGCATGCTTATCAATTTTGAAGTTTCTGTGCAATAGAAGCTGACAAAATAAAGATGTAATATTGTTCAATATACTGTTTACACTTGATTTAGCCACATCTCGCCTACTCTGGCACAGAATTTTGCAACATGATCTCACAAAATGAAATATGTGAAATATGTACGAAGTTGTTAAGACGCCCGCCTCTTATTTTCATGTGATGTAAATGAGTGATTTTATTTCCTGGTGCTACAAAACATTTACGGAACATCTGCACGACTTTCCTGCTTCCACAAAAGGCTTCATTTTATGTTATGAATGCAGAAAAAAAAATGTTATTGATAAAGAACTTTGTGTGCATTTTACGTTTTTCTGTGAGATCAAGTTGGAATTGTGATCTCACCTCAGTGACATGTAAGTGTGATAAAATGCAATATGACTGTTCAGACTGGCTTACTTTGAAAAAAACACTGGATATGAAATTTCTGTAAGTACTAACAGCACGTTGTTATTACATTACATATGAGGCATGTACTGCATTGAAATCACACCCTATTGCTTCAAGCAAAAAAATTCTCTTAATTGGTCACCAGAGTGACGAGGTTTCTGGTGGAGTTGTCAAGTTACATAGTCCTTAACTCAGATTTTTTTACCCTCAATTAAGAACAGGCTGAAAAGATATACCTACAAAAACAAACAAATATATAAGTTAAATGTCTCAAAGATGCGTCTCAAAGGCATGTGAATAAAGTCTGTGGACTTTATCTATAGCCACCCAAACCCACTAATGCAAGGTTGTAAGGTGGTCAGAACCTCAAAAAAAAAGAAAATAATTAAATATTAATTCTATTGACTACAAGGCAGGAAAAAAATCTATTAAAACATATATACTTCAGATGGTCACAGGAGATGTTACGTCCAAATCATGTAACATTAATGCTTTGCTGCTGCTGCTATAATGAAAATCCATTTCCCACATCAACACCGGGTTCAGCACATCATCAGAGCGGCTACGAAAATCCTCATGGGAAGCTGCAGCTCTCTAAAATACATCTCTTATTCATTAGCAAACTCAAGTTTTACACAAAATGTCAAAGTTTCTTGTCAACACCAGAAATCAGCCTCTCATAACCTCAGCCTGATCCCTCACCTTGTTCCCATAAATAACCCTCCCTCATGAACAGAGGTCATCTTTGTCTCTTCCACTCCGCTTTCCCTCTTCGCTTTTTTTCTCTCGCTTTGATTTACACCCACTGTATTAAAACCCAGGGTATCCTGCTCTGAGAAAACACAGCGTCTTAATTTCTTTGAGTAAATTTAAGTGGCAGAGGCTGGTCTTGGCGTGTTCAGTGTCAGGTTTTGCAGACTCCCCAGCGTGCCTGCCCACCTAGTGTGACACTGCACCTCGTAAAGAAATCAAGCCAGAGTTTTGGGGAAAGGCTCTTCTCCCCAAGCGAGTGTTTGGTTTCACTACCAGTCTGTGGATTCAGTCGCAGCGAAACAAGCAGTGCTAACAAAGACAAGGCAATTTAGCCACCTGAAAGAGGATACAGACGTGTACATACTGCAAAGTTCCTCTGCTTTCAATCACTCTAAACTACCTGTATGTATGTACTCTCTCTCTCTCTCTGGCATTGTTTTCTGTAGATTAACATCTGTAACATGTTTAGAGTGATTTGACAGGGTGAGACATCAAACAAAGTTTTGTGGTAAACTTGTGTGGATTTCAAACATCACTTTGGAGCACTGCCCAGAAAGCTAACCAAGCCTGGAGTGTAAGAATGAGAACCCAGAGATGTTCACACATTTTCACAGTTTACAGATTGTCCCAGAGGGCTTGGCATGATTAATTAGAATGATGATCGTTTTAAATAAAAACTTTTTAAAAAATTGAAATGATCATGTAAACTCACCATATACCTCATTTTGATATAATATCTAAACTTATATGAAATTAATAAAGGACATGGTTGTTCTGTACTGTCAAGATGAATTACTGTGACAGTGATGGACATTATCTTGGTTCCCTCAAAGTACACGCATTCAAAAAGACAAACAAGTGAAGGAAATTGCTTCTTTCACTTTCACCTTTTGATTCTTTTCTGTGAAAACAGAGATGAGACATGACAGTATATCAACCTGTGAGTGCTGCCCTGAGGGCATCTGAAGAGGTGAGCGGTGATGATCATGTGTCCTCTCTCAGCAGGTATCTGATCCATTGAAGTGGCCTTCAGTAACATCCAGTTACTGGAGGCAGTTTTCTTTTGATGATTCTGACCTGAGGGAGGTCAGAATATGTTGTTGGTGTTCTCTTCTGTTTATTTCCAAGTAG
>JAVQJG010186113.1:0-10108 GCA_036024015.1 Craterocephalus amniculus | reverse complement strand
ACCATTTTCCAGCTCTGATTGGTTATGAGTGCTGTCAATCTTTCCCACGTTGGTACAGTACAGATGCATTCTATTGGTTCTCAGGGGTGGTTTGAAAAAAACCAACCCTACGCTTTTTTTTACTTCTCCTGGTAATTTTCCTTAGACAGACAGCTATGGCTGCGAGTCTCTGACGTCATTACGCAGACGAACTATAAGAGGTCATAAAAGTGACCAGTTCATGTTATTGGGAGTTTTTTTAATGTTGTATTCATCTCTACTGGTCTCCATTAGTGATATAAAAATAGAAAATTAAGTTTTGCACATGAGAAAATGCAAATGAGACAAACGGTGCCAAACTTGCACCTTGTTTGAGAGCTTTTAATAGCTTACATAGCATGATTTCAAAGAGTTGCTTATCCTGAAAATGATTTTTTGGGGGGGCGAGGTTTGAAATTTTGCTATATCATCTTAATTTACTCTTCACCAGCAACACATATTCAGATTTTCACACTTCTCCATAAATCTCACAAGTGTTACCTTTAAATTGATACCAAGCTTATTTAAATTAACCTTGTGGTTGCAGAGATATACTCATTTAAAGTGAAACATGTAATTTTGAGAAATTTTGGCCTAGGGCTTGTTTAAAATTAGAGAACATTTGCCAACACTTGATAATTTTCTAAATATATGATTCTGCATGCAGTTTTAAAGGGATTCTGGTTTTTTTGTGATACTGTTTTGTCTATTTGAGTGCGAAGGCCTGATTAATGTGGTATTTATCCATTTATCCATGAAGGTTAGTTCTTTTGAATTACAACAGTACAAATATGAGCAAACTCACAATGATTACATTTTCTATTCATTAAAGAAATAAATAAATTGAGAGACCAAGAATAAACCAGCAACGGGAGGCTGGAGCCAGTTCCGGCTCCTGCACGAAAATCCCCAAAATATTCTATGTTTAATTACACACACATGGAAACAGACAGCAAGTAACAACTGAAGAGGTAAAGCAAAGGCCAAATTCCAAGAAAAGATCAAAAATTAAAAACATGGAATAAAACCTGAGAATCCAAGAGCGAAAAAGGAAAACAAGAGTCTGACATCGAGCAGGAGGGAAGCAGGGCATCATCTACATGCTGGACCTCACTCACTCATTCAAAATGAATGGAATAACCAGGTGATGCATGAGAGGAAAGCTTAAGAGATCCACCAAATCCAAATCCAAAATGTTGGCATGTGTCTGGGGATGTGATTAAAGGGTCTCAAAGTAAATTATCCATTTATATTTCAATGGTGCAAACAACAAACATCTGTAATAAATAAAGAGTCAGCAGTTCAGTGGGAAGTGGAAGCTGTACTGACACAGAACAAGCAAAACTCCTCCCCAACGAGCTGCAGGCTGAATACGAACCGCCTCCCCCTGAAATGAAAAAGAAATTTCTGATAGCTGAATCTGAAGGTGGCACAAAGCTGTGAAGTAAAAAAAGAAACAGGAAAGAGAAATCCTTGGTTTAATTTAAGCCACAATAAAGTAGAACTATGTGTAAGTGACATCAACTAAACACAGCTGTATCATGTTATGTAGTCTGGGAGTAGCCTGAAGACTAACCTGGCCCTCAGTTTCATTTCTAATATCTCCTACCAACTCCCATAAAACAAAGGGCCAGTTATAATTTTGATTGGCTGCTAATAAGCATCCATATTGACTGGTAACTGAAAAGTTTGTGTCGAGATCTGTACACAAGGTGTCATATAACTGGTTTATTTACCAAATTTTAAAAAATGCTTGCAAAACCAAATAAAAAACTAATCAGATTAAGTAAGATATTTAGCTTTCTAAACAACATGAAGTGCACTGTAAAAAAATGGTAATATAACAGTTTATTCCTATATTTCTTTAATACAGAGAAATATTAGTCATCTTACTGAAAAACATGCATATTTCCATGTCGAATATAAAATAACATAAATCATCTAACTGAAAACACATGACTTTTTTATTTTTTTATAGAAGAAAATATATCATTACATTTCAAATTTGTCATAATTTCAACATAATGTGATTTTAAATTAGCTTAACCGCTAAATTCAAGGTTGAACCTGGTAAAACTCTGTTATTTTATGTTCAATTAATTTACACAGTAATTTTGTTTTACCAAACTCAGTGAACATATACACAGCACAGCATGTGCAAAAAACATTAAAAACATGCTTTGCACCAGATTTAGCCAAGCTGATTTCCATCTGCAGTCCCTGAACAGATGAGTTAAAACAAAGTGGCAACCTCCCGCTTGAAAAAGTGATGCCTATGTGTAAATGCAAAAAATTGCAGTTCCCTCTTCATCCGCTAGGTGATGCTGCAAAACAGAGCAATTTCCCGTTGGCTCCCATGTAAAAAACGCCAACTTTACAGCAGAATTAAACATGTTTACAGCCTGGTTCAAAAAATCATTTTAGGATTAAATTGTCAGGTTTACCTTCATGACAACTGTGGGGGGAGTTAAAAAAAATTCTAACTTTTCCGTTTAGATGTTATTTAAGCCTGAAATTCCTCATTAACTATGGGCATGTCCTTTTAATTGACAGGTGCCAGATATCCAGGAAAACGAGGCCTAGCGTAGCACATCCACTGTTATTATCCGGCTAACAGCAGCTTAACTTTAACCCGCCTTCCTCTGTTAGCTGGTTAGCTCCGGGTTAGCTTTGTTAGCATGTAGCTCAGAGTTTGATGGGTGTCATTTATCCCTCCCCACGCTCACAGCCCACCCCTTTCCATGCCTCCTTGCCGCCCATTTTTGGGCTTTTCGGCAGCCACGAAACTCGTGACGGGTCCAAGACGGCGGATGAAGGAACAGCCCAAAGGGTATCACTTCAGCTCATCAGAATCCTATGGGTCCCATGGTTTCAGGGTTTGTCCATTCATTTTACAGTTTAGAGTTAAAACAGTCTTAAGAAAAAAGAAAGAAGAAAAAAAAGTAAAACAACAGTCAATGTCCACATAATATAATCTCTAAAACTACATGATTACTTCATTACGAAATTCCATGATTTCAATTACACGTTGCTACAGTTAGTGTTCACACATTTACAAACCCTAAATCAGCATAAATTCATTGTTAATAGAACATTGGACACCTCTGACACTTAGTGTTGGCCTATAGGTTTAAGAGGTTTACTGGGACTAGAGGAAGCAGATTCAAGTTCTGGACTGCCAACAAAGATGAACAGTGGGCCCTTGAACAAGGCCCTTACCTGAACACTTCAGGAGCCAAAAAGTTATAACTAGAGATGAGTTGAAAATATAAAATTATGATTATTGCTGTACAATGTAACTTCAGTACATTGCATACTAATTACAAGAATCCTCAAAAAAATTGCATATTTACGAGAATGAATAATAGCAATTTCCTGACATTTTTGTATCTTAGAATTGTATAGGAACATCTTTATAGGTTTGTTTGTTTATTTATTTGTTTATTTGTAGCCATGATCCCCATTAGCTGCTGCCAATGCAGCTGCTGGTCGTCCTGGGGTCCCTTTTTAAAAACAAAACAGAAAAAAAGAAAAAAAAACTAGCGTCATACAACTTCATAAAAAGAAAAAATGCACATACATACAAGCTTACACAAACATTAAAAATGTTAAAATAATAATGCAATTAAGTATAAAATTCTAATTCTAATAGGCCAGCGGCCTTTTATTAGCAACCATGAACACTTAGGAAAACAATAGCTGTCAATAAATGCATCAGAAGTCACAAGATATCATCTCTGAGATATAGATATAGATATAGATATAGATATAGGGTTGTCAAGACACTCAGGTTTTGAGGGAGAGAGGCTTCTTAGCAAACAACATGATGTGTCCTTACAGCTGAAGTCAGCATTGATGTGTGTCCTTCTTACAGTTGAAATTAGCATACAATGATCTCAGTGTGAGTAAAAGGTCACATAGAGGTAAATGTGAGTAAATCCTTAACTGAAAATAGATGCTTAGAATAAATGATAATAAATTAATATCTCCAACACCCAGCGAACAGAATATCACTTTTCAAAACTTAGTTTTACAGTGTAAAACAACATTAATGACTTACAAGCGCTGCTTTTCAGACACGGTTCTTTTCCTCAATCTGAACAAGAAATTCAGAAGAACAAACTGTTAAATAACCTGTATCACCTACATATGCCAGAAAGGTTTTCCATTCCTTTTGGCTTACATGGCATGAATGTGCACTAAACAGGCACCATTGGAGCAGATGGAAATAGAAAAAAACGGGTAGATACAGAAAAAGAGTTGAAGAAAAGATTGTGAAAATGCATTCAAATGGAGAGGGAAGATGAAGGAGAGATGGGAGAGAGAAAGCGGGTGAAGGCTGCGCTAATGAATGGGAATAAAACAAATATGAGGAGAGAAAAGAGGTGTCAGGGGATGCTTGCTAAAAAATGGTTTTGTGTATAATAATAGTTATGTGTGAAAGTCCTTGAGCGACAACATCAGTAGCCTCGTGTAGAAACACACAGACTCGTGGACGAGCACATTCAGTGTCAAGATGATCTAATAGAATAGTAAACTGCCTGCAAGGCTCATTACGCATGAAACAGGATTGATCCGGCGCTCAGAGCAGCAATCAGATAAGCAGCAGGAAGTGAGAGTGTGTGTCTGTTTCCTCAGCTTGACAGGATCAGCACAGACATGGAAGTTTGCCTCTCTGCCCTCTGATGGATCTCTTGTGTCGGTGGTTCGCTCGTGTTACATGCGCTGTGTAATATTGTGTTTGTGGCGTTGTCGTCCTGGTGCCTGTAGCCTTATTGCCCCTGCTGTGACCTGACCTTTTCTCTAATTGACTCTAATCAATTGAGCTCTATCCGCTCCATCCAGCCGCTCTAAAGGGGGCTGATTCTGCTGTTCGCTCCCTGCATGGTCCCATCAAGCCTTTTAGTCTGCTAAGAAGGAGGGGTCCCAAAGTCCCCGAGACTAACATTTTGGAAACAAGTTTTTTATTTAGGACACTAAACGTGTGTACTTGAGATTTTTGCTTGTTGCCTGGGTCGAAAAACGTCCCATGGGGGTTTTTATGTAGCCATTTTAAATTTATATCAACATGAATGTTGAAAACGCAAATAAGACGTCAATTTTCATAACTTCTAAAACCAGACATCGTACGATGCCAAATGCAGCTATTGCACCATCCAAAACGGCTATAAACAATATCAGCTAACAATGATGACGCACCAACTTATGTTTCCATAGATATTGTGACAAATGCAGGTTTGAGAATTTCTTTTTCGTGAAAATATTGTGTTAAATTTCCACAGCAAGATTAAACTGAAAGTATGAGTATTCCTTTAAATCTATTTTCCTTGTTATTAGTTTGGAGATGGTGGAAATGGTTGTTTTTTTTCAAAAATGAAACATATCATTACAATTTAAAAAATGAGTTGTCCCTTTTTTTCAAAAGGTCATGTGACATTTGTAGCTCTAAACAAGTTTTCTAAAGCTAGGCCAAAGGAAAAATTGTCTCTTTGGATTGTAAAGGTTGCAGAATCCTATAGGCTACTGGATTATGTATTGTCTCTGAAACCTGGGAGTCACTGAACCCACCGCTCAGGAAGCACTTCTGTCCAGAATAGGCAAATTCATTTTTTATAGAATATTTAATGTACATGACAATTCATGGTGCTTCACATGAAAACATTAGAAACAGTACAGCAGGATGCAGAAATGAAATAGGGTCAAATAGCAAAATTATAATTAAAATACCTGAATATAAACATAATATAAATCTATAAAAATATTTCAAAATAAAAATATCACAAATGAAAATTAGTTATTGTTCGTCAGGAGACTTTTTCACTTCATTCTTGAACTTTTTATCTGTCCTTTAACCAACTCTTTTTATGTCAGCAACACTAGCTCGTCTTCTCCAGGAGATGTAAAGTCTGACTGGAACTCATGGAGCTGGGAAGTTCCATGCGATGAAGACGTGTGACTTAGGCTTATGAGTGTTTATTTCCTCATGCCAATTTAGTTTTGATGCTTTGAGGCAGCCGGGGGGCACCAGAGGGCCCCAGGCACCAGGCCTGAGAGCTGGAGGGTTTCCACATATTCCACATGTCAGATGGAGGTTTCCATGATGAGGTGTCAGGGATCTGTTTGAGCCCCTGTCCCAGTTCAGTTCACAGACTGTTGCCTTCACTTTCCCACATCTTTAATGGCAGTTTCTGATTACAGATCCTTGTTCTGGGAGCCTGCAGCAGCCAGCTCTTACATCCTGGACGTGGACTGCTGGGTCGTGTGATGCATCTGTCTCCTTGTGCTCTTTCAGCTTAGTTCAGCTTCATCTCTGTGTGGGGATGTTGTCCTCCTACCTCCCAGACTCTGACAGTACACTTCAGGCTCAGTGAATAACATTTTATTCATTCTCCCTCTTCTGCTTCTCGGGAGTCTGTAAGAGCTGACAAACCCCTCAGTTGTCTGTTTCTAGAACCTCTGTCATGAATGTACACACACATATAAATACACACAACAGCAGTCATAAACTTGGACACATACCTTGTTTTTTCTTATTGTTTTTACCTATTTTGGAAGAATAGATGAGTCCAAACCATGTGGCAACCTCCGGCTTAGAAACATGAAGTCAATGCAGAAGTGCCAGAAATTGCACTTCCCCCCTCCTCCACTAGAGGCTGCTGCAAAACAGAGCAAATCCACATAGACTCCCATGTTAAAAAGAGCAACTTTACAGCAGAATGAAACATGTTTACAGCCTGGTTCAAAAATCTATTATAAGTTTAAAAGCTCAGGTTTACCTTCATGACACCTGTTGGGGGAGGGAAAACATTCTAACTCAGTCCTTAGTCCTTAGTCCTTTTGATTGACCCGTGCTAGAAATCCAGGAAACAACCTCATCGGAGATCCCTGGGTTTTTCGGGAGTGACGGACACGTAACAGTACCAAGATGGTGACGGTGAACCTCCCACTGAGCTTCTCTTCAGCTGATCAGAAACCTCCAGGTCCTGTGATTTTAAGGTTTGTCCATATATTTTAAAGTCCATGGTCCAAACTTATGGGCTTAAACCATAAACTGTAAAAATAATCTTTCAAGCAATTCCAACATTTTCTACCCTGACCACATACAACTATTTTAGAGCAGCAACTTGAGCCAATATTTGTGATTCATTGATGACCCAAAGGATGGCTGATGAACCCGTGTGGAGACAAAATGTCACTAAAACAGGTTGACATGAGAGAAAATGAAAAACAACAGTCAAGTGAATAAATGAGTTCCAGTTGTTTGGGCTCACCTTGCTTATCTCTGGACTAATAACTTTAAACATTAAAATTTGGTAATTAACAAAACAAGTGCAGGCACTTTGGCAAAAATGAGCTCCAGATGCAAGACTCATGGCCAGAATCCTGCAATGGGAAACAAATAAAAACATGATGGAATTTTCACAGTTGTGGGTGGATCACGGGTGGGAATTGTGTAATTTTTTCCTCATATATCGGTATCAAATAATTCTGTTGTGTTTGGATGAGTATTCTGAAATCTCCTTTTATGGACCCGGCTTTGTGATTCAGGAACAGACGATGGCCTAGAACAAATCCGGAGAGGCAGCCTTCAGTTTTTATGCTCCTCACATGTGCAACAAACTTTTCTATTAGCCGCCTGTTATCAGAACAAGTCCTATTAACTTTTATTTCTAGCATTGTACCCTGTCTTCTCTGAGTTTTTCTGTTTTTATATTTAAGTTAGTTTTTCTAGTGACTCGGGTTACATTAAGCATGTTAATTTCATCTGATAATAAACCGCCTCCAAAGATCAGAACTGTGTTATTAACAATTCCATCCCGCGGCGCTCCCTCTGAGCCACTCGATAGCTGATCAATACCAGATTTTCTCCCTGTTCACACACTCTTTTACTCCAAACTAGCCTCCGCTTGATCCAGCTGTGATGGAAGTCTGAAATCCATTTCGCCGTTTTCTGCACCCATCTTTCCTTTCTCCATCCAATCTCCTCTTATTCACATCATCGCTCTGACGACCGGCACATGACTGTCCAACAATCTCATCTTCTTCTCAGGGCAGAAATGTTCAGCTATAAAATCTCTGATGTCTGTTTATCATGGGGGGGGCATCATGCATGTGTTAAATCTGTGTTTTTCATCTGTGCTTCTACATATTGCAGCACTTTCTTTTTATTCATAGCTGCAAAACCGTTTCGGTTACTGCAGTCCAGGTATGCTGGCGAGCCACGAGGGACCCAGCCGATCTCAGAGAGGCTGCTGGTGTGTGTATATGTGTGTGTCTCTTCATGTCAAACGTGTAAAACAAATTAAAAAGAAGCACATGAAAATGTCTGCATGCATGGGATGTCTGTAAAAGTTTAAAGCAGAAAAAGGCTAAAAAAAAAAGGGAGTGCATATGTAAAAAGAGTAGTTAAGCATCTCCTCAGTGCGTGTGTGTGTTTGTGTGTGTTTGTGTGTGTTGGTTGGAATAAGATGGCTGTGATTAATTTCCCTCTGTAGCTGTGGCTCTAATTCTCGCTTGAGGTGGGAATGGTCCCTGAAAGAGTCCCAGTGGAAATCACGCTAGTCAGGCAGGCAGACAGCAGCTCCGAGGAAAACTGATGAATTATCCATAGAAAGAGGGAAGGAGGGGAGAAGTAGATATCGGTTTGGGATGGAAGGTAAGGGAGCAGATGAATGCAGGAAGAGGGAGAGGGGAGGAAAAAGGAAGGAAAAGAAGCAGCGCTGTGACGGGAGCGGGACTGGGAGAGCTGGAGAGAACGGATGGAGGGAGAAGTGAGCGCTTCAACATGTTTTCCCCTCCTGATGCCCCCACCCCAACCCCAACCCCCATGTGTGTGTTTATCCTCGCTGCTGGATCAAGGTCTCTGTTTAGTTCTATCTGTTTGGAAATATAAATCTTTGAGTTGCGTCTCTAAGCAGAGTGTTGAGCGCTCCCGGGTGGAGCTGAACCAGGAGGAGGGAAGATTCAGCCCTGGAATTATTTCAGTGCTGAGATCAAAAATCAACCCAAAGCTTTTGTTCTCTATGTGGAGGAAAAAAGTTCTCCTTTGTTTCCAGATCCAGTTTTAACGTGTTGGATGAGTTGCCTGAGCGTCAGCAAACGCGGTTTTCATTCAGGAGCTGTTAAAGCTTCTCCTGCTAACACCAGCCTGCATGGTGTTAGCGGGAAGAAGCAGGATTGGTCCCTTAATTAAGTAGAAGAAGTAGTTGAAACTATTTTAATTCATTACTCAGCTGCAAATATATATACGGGGGGTTTTACTCAGGTACAAATATAGATACTAGGGTTTTTACTCAAAAGTTTAGATACTGGGTTTTTTACAAGGGGTGCAACATTACACAAAATATAGAGACAGTTCAGTTCGATACTTCAGTGTTATGGTTAAATAATTTTTTCAATACAAAAAATAACCTTAAAACTTATTTAACTTGTGTTGTGCTTGACATCTTTGCAGCAGTCTGTCGTGTTAGCAGTTCCAAAGGGGTTAACTTTTATCGGCATTTACTGAAGGAAGGACTCGCACACCGCCATCTTTTCTTTGGTCCGGAGAACGCACACAGACCGTTTTTTTTTCTGCGCATGCTCATAACATTCAATACATGCAGGTATGCATATGACATCACAGTGTATTTATACTTCAACATGGCTTTGCTCTCATGTCACTATATATGTAACACTCCCACTCAAAGACATGTGGAACATTCCACATCTGTCAGTTTTCATTACTCTCCAAACAAATACCTTTTGAACCTCTCAAGCTTACCTTTCGTCACTGGTTTGGTAAAGATATCAGCTACCATATCTGCAGTACAACAGTACTTGATAGATACTTTCCCTTCTGCGTGTGCTGATCGCACAAAATGGTACCTAATATCTATGTGTTTACTTCTCTGCCTGCATACCGGGTTCTTAGATAATGCTATCGCCCCCTGGTTGTCTTCATATATCCTGACTGGTACATGCTGGCTACTGTCATCCATCCCTTTAAGTAGCTGTACAAGGTACATGCTCTCTTGGGTAGAGGCTGCTAGTGCCATGTACTCAGCTTCGCAGGTGGACAGAGCTACTGTTGGCTGTTTTCGGCTCTTCC
>JAVQJG010186111.1:0-20529 GCA_036024015.1 Craterocephalus amniculus | reverse complement strand
ATTGATTGTAACGGAGTAAAAGTACAAAAAATAGTCACAGATTTACTCAAGTAAAAGTAAAAGTATTCCAAAATAAATCTACTCACACAAGTACATTTTTTTCTAAAATTTACTTAAGTAAATGTAACGGAGTAAATGTAACTCGTTTCTACCCATCTCTGCTGGTTAATCGGAGTCTTGACGTTCCGAAAATTAACCTGGCAGAGAGAGCGTCACGCCAAAACTAGCCGGACGTGAAATCGGGTATAGTCCCTTTAAGAGCTTGCAGGTCTTAGTATGCAAAATAGTTTCCATACACTGAGGTTTTCCAAAATGCATCCTTTTTGGAAACCATATGAAGACATAAGCCCTGTTAAGATTCTACAGCATTTCAGGACATTTATGATGCATTTGATTGTTGGCGTGAGAATATGGCTGCAGAAAACTTGGAGTATCTTTCTGTTCCTGAAGCATTCCCATTTTGGGAATTGGCATGAGCTAATACCTTCATCCAAAGTATTTAGTTTGTGTTGTTTGCACTGTAATTCAATAAGATGCCTAGCAGTAGTTCCAAATATTTTTAGTTTGCAATGTTTTTATATGCTTTGAAACATCAACATTTGAACACAGTAAACCATTTGAAACAATGAGAATTTATTCATAATCAAAATATGCAACTGAAATGAAAATATTTAACAAGATTTTATTAAATATCAGTGTTATTTTAGGACTCATTTCCTTGACACTGGGGAAGCTAAATTAAACATGTTTAATATGGATAGCACTTAAAGCCTGGGGGAGCCATCAGGGAAATTCCCACCTTTTATTAATGGAGCCGAGGGGTGCCTGTGTCACACCACGTCTCTGAACTTCCAACGGCAATCTAAGAAGTCACAGTGACACTTCAGCCATGTTTGCAGCTTAACATGGGATACGTTTTTGGAGCACATGGAAACTTTGTCTTCCCACCTTCAGTCCATGACAGTGTCATGGGGCAGGCACCAGGGCGGTCAGAATAAATAGTATGTTTTCACATGGAAGCAGTCTCACATCATTGCATCTACATCAGAACAATGTTGAATTTAAAATGAAGCAAACACAATGTGAGAAACGGGGGGGGGGGGGGGGGGGATGTGAATTGGAGTTAGGAAATGGCTTGGGGAAGGTGAATGGGAAACTATTTCTTAGCCATGTGCAAGGTTCCAGCAGTTTAATCCATCCATACATCCATCTTCTACAGCTTTTATGAGGTCATTCACCTGGTAAATTGCATAACTATGGAAGCCCAGTATTCTCTTCCCCCAGCCAATTCTTTCAGCTTGTCCAGGGGGATCCCGAGTTATTCGGAGGCAGTCTGAGATATGTAGTCCTTTCAGTATGTCCTGGGTCGTCTTTAGGGCCTCCTTTCAGTGAATCGTGCAGGACGCCACACCATGAGGCACCTGACCAGATACATCTCCACCTCATATGGCTCCTCTCATGTGCACTCACTCTGCTTTGCTCGCTATAGATTGCTCTTGTTTTCTGATAACACTCCTCCTTTGTACTGCTTACCAACAATGAAGGCAGCTCCTTCATTATGTCTAGAAACTAAGCACTTTGGAAAGAAGTTTCTTGAACATTCTTTCAGTGGAGAGGACATTTCTGTTGCGTTTTATCTCATGTTCAGCAGTGATACGGGGGTCATGACCTCTCAGCTGCAACAACTAAAAAAAAAAAGATGGAAAGCGAGCCAGAGGGAGAGTGGCAATTTTACTCTGCTGATGCAGAGATTTTTTTAGGAGCATTCCTCCTCTGCCCTGGGGATGTTTTGTTTGTTACGGCATCAACTTTCTACAAAGGAGTTTGCAACAAAGATGCTGCGGAGGAGAGAAAAAAAAAAGGAACAGAATCACCGCGTTTCATCCTGCAGTGCGTCTCTGCAGTGGGTTTTGGCTGCGTCTCTTGTGCCAAGGCTTGACTAAAATGCTCTGATTTGTGTGTAATCTCCCCCTGTTACTCACGTAATGGTCTAGTCCAGGCCCACTGATGCTGACTGCGGTGATGTCAGAGCAAAAAAGCTCAAAGCGGCTTTGGCGGGGTGCAGAGTGGAGGGGGGCAGGGAAGCTAACGGTTGAAGGTGTAACACAGAAAATATGAACGCTGCCACACCGAAAGCACTCACATGCACACACTATGAGCAGAGACATGCCCATGTACGTGTGCGTCTTACTCTGCAGTCACCTCTTTACAACATCTTGATGCACAGAGGGATTAAGACACACTCCCAGCATGGTGCCAGCAGAAAACTGTCTTATGGCAAAAATCATGATCAGATCAGCACAGCATGGCTCTTGAGATGCTGACAGGAGGTCATGTGATTATATGTTGTAAAGTAGTGTGTAAGTAGCCATGATGTAATGGTCACACGCACGCCAGCCTCATGCATCACATCAGCATAGACCTACAGGCAGACATTTGTCCTTGCTCACCAGGGCTTCTGCCCTCGCATTGGCTGAACAAACATTTGCAAAGGGATTTCAGAGATTTAGGTAAACAACCTGAGTATTGGATGGAGGGGCATTTTACTCCCATCATATTAACTATTTTCCTATTGGTCAAAAAAAAAATTCATGTTTGGAGGGATTTAAAGAAGCTTTAGCTACTGGATGAACCGATTTGAGTGCTCTACCCCCCCTGCAGTATTAACACAAGTCTTCTTCAGGGACATGTTGAATATTGACATCAAATTACATGTTTAGTTTCATGGAAAGAGCTGGAACAGTTTCCTGGTATAGATGTCAAAAAAAGGAAGCGATTTGAGCTCATAGGGGGAGCATGTGCAGCTCGGCATAACCCAATCACCAAAAGAAGTTCAACAATGGATCATGGGATTCTAAAGAGCCATTAGTGTCTGGGTATTACTGGTGTTTGTAAGCATCCGCAGAAATTGTGCACTCCACCGCACTGAAGCATTGATATTGTTCTCATGTATATTCATAACCCCCGTGAATTCTCGTTTCTGAGCAGCGACAATAGCCAAATGCCCTCTTTCCAATTGGCTGGAGTGGAGTTGGAGTTCGGCTCATTAGGGTAAACAAGCTGCGCTCCAGAGATAGCACAGAGTCTGTTCACCCCACCCTGGCACAGACCTTATAGTAATACCAGCCTGCATGAACACACCGACACACAAGCATCATTCAGCTCCTCTGCTCCCCGTTAGCTTTAATGCACCACCACCAGCTAAGTAAGACGACACGAAACGGGAACGACACACACGCCTGACAATCAGGGCGGACGGGAACGCCACAGTTCTCGGGTCTCCCCTGGCTGCCATTCATATTCGCAACCCTGTGGGTTTTCACCATTGTGTCCAGCGTTATGCCTCTTCTGTGGCTGTGTCCTGCCTGTAATGACCTCATCTCACAGCACAGCTGCCTGAAAGGACCAGGCTGCTTCCTAAACCAGACCATTCTATCTGTGAAATTAGGGGTTGTGCAACTGGAGTTGGGAGCACAGAGCATGCAAGTTTGTATCTGGTATAAAGTCTATGATTATGCAACAGGGTTGCGACTGCGGGTGCCATAAAAAAAAAACAAAATTAGGGGAGTTTTGACATTGTTTTGCAGAAGCACAGCTTGTTCTGCACATGCATACGGTCAATAATGCATTTGATATTCTCCGATCGCTCCTGAATAAATAAATACAGAAGTGATGTGTTAAAGTCCTTGGAGTGGCCTGGAAACAGAGCAGATTAAATTTGCACCAACACTGACCTCAGCCAGGCCGTGTTACACGCCTGCACACGCGGGGGCACACATCATCTCATGCATACAGTGCAGGATGATAACACTTTCCCACTGACCAATGAGATGAGTGATAGTTACTAGAGCTCAGAGGAGCAGCTTTGTGATAGATTTTGTTTATTTATTTTCGTTCTGTGCTGAAGTTACCATGAGAATTTGACAGAGCTGAAGATTTGGTGCAGATTTAAACCTCAAAATGATGATCTTAGGGTTGACAGGCCCCAGCTGCTGTTCAGGCTTCGCAAATCTCAAATGTTTGTCAGATCTATAAAAGCTTGGGTTGCAGAGGCGCTGTAGCTCCAAAAATACACATTTATCCCTGCTCTGCCTTTTGTCTACTTTTACAGAATGAAATCAGTAGAAGAAATTTTTTTTTATTACCCTCTCGAAATATTTACAATCCACTTTCAATTGGGTGTTCAGTAGAAACAGGACAATTCTGTTACACTTTATAAGCTTTATTAGCTTTATTACCCATTGATTGTTTTTGGTCTCGTTTTGTAGCAATCACTGTGTGGGTAGTAGGGTTTTAGTAGAGTAATCCACCATTCATGTCAGGATTTTTTGGTATTTATCTTGTTTTTCAGATGCCTTCATTATACTTGATAAATTAATCAAATGAAATGAAGAAATCAAATACTTATTTCACTCATGCTGCATGTTTGTTCATTTATTGTGACCCTCTTTGTGTACGACTTGTGAAGGACTTAAGTGGTACCATTTTACGCACTCCTGAGGGTCTCATTAATCCTGCCAAAAGTTGCTCTTCACCTTTCTGCTGCTTCTCACCTTTTTAGCCAAGAACAAACTTGACCTCCCCGTTGATAGTTGCTCTCCTGAACATGCTCTGCTTTCCAATGCCGTCAAACTCCTCCCCCTTCTTTTAAAAGGCTATAAATAATTCATTAGGGTTTTCGTCATCATTTGTAGTGGCAACAATGTTGGCATGTCAAGCCAAGGCACCTGATCCGCTCTTCCAGTGACATGATGGAATATGTTAGCTGGTGTTATCTTTCACCAGGTAAGGCTGCAATATTGATGAAGACGGTGAGGCAATTTTTTCCACTGCCTCAACTCCGAGCAGCTCCTCCTGTCGTTGACGCGTCCGCGATCATTTGATACAAGGCGGCGATGGGGCCGGCGGGCGGACGGTCGGCCGGACTGGACGGAGAAGAGTGGTGAAGGGAGGAGCGGGGCACGGCATGCTGCACATTTTCCATCTGTCATGAAAGTGGAGCAGCTCATTATCACAGAGTGCTCTCTACTGAGCTGACCTGAAAAGATGAGGACTGCAAAGGTGTAGGTTTAAGCGAATGTACATATAGTATTAATGCGTCCTAGTTGTATCCTTCTAACGTGCCATGTTCATGTTTTTGTCCGTTTTAGAGGACTACAGAGACAAATATATGGATGAAATTCCATGTTTAAGAATAGAGGAAGCCTTGCAATATTCTGTTAACTTTTTCACTTACAATTAAATGTTTTATGCATCAAATTGAGTCTTTTATTGTTGTTGCTGCAGTATTACAGGCAGTTTCCCCCAAAATCTTAGCTGCCCATCACTCCACAGGTATATCATTCATCCCCCAAAAAGGTATAGATGTAAGAATCATCAGGCAAGCAGTGATGATAAAGTTGATCCCCAAGTATATAATGACTTTATCATCACTGACATATTTTTGCTTTCATCACTGTTATAAGCAAAGATTGTGGGTGGATGTTTTGCCTTTTTATTTGAGTCCAGGTTTATTACTTGAAAGAATTATCTTCATCCGTCTTGTTTTACTCTTAGATGGAACATTTCTTGTCCCTTAAGACTCTTAACCAACAGAACGTTGTCAAGTCGATTTTAAAAAGAGAAAATGCAGCACAGCATTTTGGAATAAATCAGAAAAAGCAGCAGATTTCAAAATCTGGGGCCACAGCAGAGAGCTCGGACACCGATTTGCTGCTACTGTGAATCCTTCAGCTGGCTTCACCACTTGTGCCTCAACTGGAATTAACTTCCCTTCTTCGTTCAACCGTGATGATTGATTTCAAGGTCTGCCAGCAAACCTGTCCAAACTGTAGTTGGCAAAAGAATTTGTTCTCAATAGCCATTTCATAATTTCTGCTCCATCAGCCTGACAGGAAGGAGACCACAGAGGGCATAATTGATTACTTACTGTGTCCTTGTTATATGTACAGTCTTGGAGCGGCAGGGCGCTCCATGTTTAGTCACACTTCTAAGTGTAATGCACGACTGCAGTGGGTGATCAGAGAACCAGCTGCAACCTGCTTGATTATTCTTAGATGGAAACTAGAAAGTGAACATGCCGTTGAAAATATTCGCAAGTCTTTTTGTATGCCATCATTTTGTATTTTCATCTGGACATTGATAATGCCACCACTATCCCCATCCCCCCCAAAAAACTGAAAAAGAACCAAGAGCATCAGTCATTCGGCAAGAGCAGTTATGACTCTTTCCTGCTGGGTGAGGAAGCATTGTTTCGACATTGTCAGAGCGTGATATGCAGGTTGGTGAAGGCAGGATGTCGGTGTGGATGGATGAATCAGCAAGACTTCAGACTCCCTGACACATTGGGTTTTTAGCTCATTCCCACAGCAGGTGGCCCTCTTCTTTGGTTTCAGTGGAGAGGACATGTTCAGTTACCTTCTTCTCTCATTTTGCAGAGCAGGAGTAGTTCAGCTGTACAGCTCAGCCCCGCTGGTATGTGGAGGAGAAGAAGCCATCCACCACGCAGGAGGCATTTTAATATGACAGCTGTGCATATTTTACAATTTGGCCATCACACAATAAGCAGAACACCAGAGGCTTTGATCATTGCATAGACACGAAGGTTCCCTTAACATGTACCTTATTATTTCAATTAGTTATCCAAAACTTTCATCTTATCTATCACTTCTGTGTGGTTGTGCTCAGTGTTGATATTCAGAAGGTTATGTAGTCTTTACACCGCTTGTGTTGCACCTCAGTGAAATTTGTTTGCAGGATGTGAGCTGCAACTTAGCAAGAGACACATCTCTTTTCAGTTCCTCAACCCCAAAGGACAGGACCCATGTTATAAAAACAGCAGCAGAGTTTCCTGGCTTTTCAGTTCCTTTCCTAATCAATAATGCCTCTTTTATTGCTGTACATTGGCGGAGTAATTCGGTCTTGGACTTTGGCCAAAAGAAATCTGTGTCTTTCCGATCTTTAATCCCTTTCACTCCTCATAAATCCTACTTATCCAATTGTTTCCTCCCGTTGCAGTAAACTGACATACCTGTGCCAATTTGCACCAGCGAGCCTTCATTAATGGACAGGATAATTGCCAAATAAGCATTTCATAGCTCCGACTTGCTCAGCCCAGCTTGTGCTTGTAAAGCCTGAAAGACCAAAGGTGGCAGTGCAGTGAGTCAGTGGTTAAGGGCAAAGTGTGAATTCTCCCAGAGCATTCAGGTTTTTGTTTGTATCCTCACACTGTAGAATATCTTTACCAACGTTTTCAGCCGTTATCGGAGAATGGTATAGTAAGGCGCACTGGTCTTGGTTGTTTGCGTTGCTCTCACATTTAACACTGTGGTGAGTGCAAAGTAAATATTGTCAAAATGGTGAAAAAAAAATGTCTGGAAGGCAGAAGAGGACTGTTCATGTCTGCCTACAAAGCGGACAGCACACACTTGACCTTGCTGAATACCCAACACATCAAGCTGTTGGTGAGGCGTCGGGTTCATTGAGTGGGTCCTTTGAACTTTGAACAATATAGAAGGGGATGGAGGGAAGGCCAGCCTAAGCACTAAATAACCTTGTTGTGCCAATACAGTATGTCGATAAGCTTTTAAAAGCTCCAGCTCTAATCTTCATTATTAATAAAGCTTTTAAAAATAAAACTGCAATAAGCAAAAGATTTTGCCTGCTGCAGCAAGTCAGTGTTAAAGTTTTAATAAGTGAGTGGGTGTGAGTTTGCAAAAGGTTAACACCAATCAGAATGGGAGTAATTCTATGGTGAATTGACAAGACAGCTACAGTATGTGTTCAGCTGACCTAGTTAACCATGCGCATAATATCCCTCTACTCCAGTTGCTGTTGACTCATAGCAGGATGATCTTTCTTGTATGTGAAGCAAGAGAGAGGTGAAATCTCGATGTGACTAAGCTTATGTAATTTTGTCAGCAATCAATTTTAGATGAGTCTTAGTCTGCATCTTTTTTGTTTTACTCTTAAATAAAACTCTTTTAGAGCTGCTTTAACTTATATGAAAACTCAAATGTTTGATGGCCACACATTTGTGATGCGGACGAACAATGCAGTGATTTTCGTTCAGTACAACAAATGTGTGTAGAGGATGTAGCTTTAAGATATTTTCTCATATTTTTTGCAATTTGAAGTTTGAATTAATTTCAGTAATCTTTACGTATTGAAGTAAGCTACGAACAGAGTGTTAAAATATCTGGGTTGTTCCTCGTCTGCTGTGTCTAAAATTCAGAGCAAGGGAAACAAGACAGGAAGATTATAAAGGGAAAGATGCAGGCTGATCAAGAACAGTCAGTCAAGGTAGAGAAATCTAAGCAATATGCCATGAAAATATAAAAATACACTGCAAAATAAACAACCAGTCAAGCCGTTCCTCCAATTCTTTCTATAATGAGGTTTGGTCCGGAGCCCACTGTTCTGATGTTCTCCTAAAATGTCACTTTTTGAGGTTTGCTGAGCTAACAAAGCATGACAACAATGCAAAGTATCAGCAACAATATTCAAATATCCATTTTAATAGGTATGTCTAAAGCTACTATTCCAACAAAACTAGACTGTTGCGCTGCTTGCATGCGTGGAAGCTTGTTGTCCTCAGAGGATGGTTTTGGCACATGTTTATTGGTAAGGTTGTTCACCCATAACGTGCTGTATTATCTCAGAAGAAAGGCAGGTTGAACTTTGCTTCCCTACCCTTCTCATTCTCTTGACTGCACATGAACATGCTGCGCTCACTTTTTACCTCTCTCGATGGAAATTATCTTTTGAACTCCGACAGTCTCCCAGCTCCCTGGGGCAAACCAAACACTCCCTTGGTCGCTGCTAGAATCTCCACTTCCCTCCCTAATGGCCCTGGGGGCTTACTGGACCTTGGCATTCCACTCACTCAGCACTTGGAGTTTAGCTGCTGGCCTGTGTAAGGGCATGATGGGTTCATCACCTCGTATGTCCAGACAGCGTTACCGCACCGTGGCAACACGTTAACACTCCTGCTGCCCCTTCACCAGGAGCGTGATGAGCTGTGGCACGGAGACAGGTAATGATGTAAGCCTCCTTGCTGCCACTTCGACCTGGCTTGTTGTCTACATATCCTCTTCCCTATCAGTATAGGTTTTTGAACATGCTTCCAGTAGACTAAGGGTAGCATTTAAACTGCAAAATGACTTCAAAAGATTATATTTGAATTAGAAAATCAAGTTTGGATGCTCAAATTGGCCGGTTCGTAAGACTTTGATTGTAGTTTGTGTAGCTTTTTCAACAACTGTGGTATTATGAGCATCTTTGTAGAATTATCAGTATTCAATGCAACTTATTTTCTCAGATGACCCTGAAATGAAAAATATTTCTGAGCGTGAACCTTAGATTTCTTCTTTCTTTTATTCTTTTGTCTCTTTGATTTTACATTAACTATTTTTTTAACATCCCTTGAGCTGAACCCCTGAGTGCGCCCAGACTTATCCTCCTTACTGCTCCCCAGGTGCTGAGACACGGTAGCCCACTGCTCTTTGATAAATCTAGGTTGGTAAAAGATGGAGCTGAATTGTGTTTAATAAAGTAAAAATGATTATTATGGCATGTCACAGTCGTTGTATTGGGTTAAGCTATAGCAACCACATCTTGGTAACTGCCACAAAGATTTACAATGATAGCATTTTTGTAATATCAAAACTGTGTTTGAGAAAAATCTGGACTAAAGCCACGTTATGACACTGACAAAGTGATTATTGCTCACCTTGTTGCAATACAATGTTCTACTGTGAAAACCCACATCTTGTTATTAATATGGGTATTGCCTCTGCCTCTAAAAATGCATAGGTGGTGCTCAGAACACTCGGAGAGCAATTTGATGAGATCTGATGTCATGTGTGGGAAGCGAGCAGTAACATTAGGTAATATTAGGTGTGTGGGCATGATGTCATGGCTGATCTGTGTAACCCACAGCAGCCTATTTCCTGTCACCAGGACCAGCATCGACCCTGTAGATAATGCACTGAGAAATGGAAACGGCACTTTCTGCTGTCTGCTGGGTTTATTACATTCCTGCGATTTATCTCACTGTGCCCAAGAAGCAGAGAGCAGAAAAAGTTTTTCTTTTTTTTATAATTATCGTTGAAAAGACTGGAAACCTATGAACAGATTTAGCTTTTGACTCTGAACACTTGTTTCTGGGCACACTGTGAATGTGCATGTGGAATATGAACACAATTTTACGTCTACAATAACTTTGCAATTAGTGCATACAAATTAAAAAGTACGGCATATTGGAATCTGAAGCATCCTCCCATCTCCTTCATTTGACAAAGTGGGAGGGCTCAATGTGCTGCTGATGTGCCTCTCAGATTAATTTTTGTGTGTGCGAGAGAGACTGTGTGCTAAAACACACTGGTCTAACAACAGGCTGATTTCATGATGTCAGCTTGTTGTTTGTAAGAACAGACTGATGTGGTGCTGGACAGCCTGCTTAGTTTGTATGTTCAACCAGTCTTTGTGTACTTTCATGCTGTCAGTCTTCCTGCTGCGTACATTTCACAAACTCAACTAAAGTAAATGTTTATACATTCAACTAAAATCAATTGGAACACTAGATAAGCAGGATGACAGTGTCGTGGGTCTAATGTAGAGGAGAGGTGGTGCCATATTTTTAATTTAGCAGTTTAACCAAAATGGCTTCTCTGATTGGTTTTAAATTAGAGTAATAATTGGGGAAATGATGATTTTGGCCCAATAGTGGAATATAAGAAGGCTTTCCAGAATTCTGTTTGTGGACGAGCTCTGTTCTGCTTTTTCACCGATAGTGTAGCTCAAATGGTATTGATCTTCATCTCTAATAGGGAGCATGGTTAGATTGTGATTGATTGTTGTCTGAATGACCCGTGATGTCCTTTGCAGTCTGTTTTTATGATGCGGTTTCTTAGCAAAAGTGGGCTGAAGGCTTTACAGTGAATTTCTTGTCTTCATCTTTGAGATTTGAAGGTCTTGTGATAGTCCTTGAAAGCAATGACCTTTTTATATAAAAAGATAATGAATGCTGCATCTCTACTTGCCTTGACTTAATTAAACTGAATTTAAGTTATTAATGTTCCTTCTCATTGAAATCAAATGTAAAGTTGTTCAGTCAAAATAATTTTGTTTATGGTATGTCCTATTATGCAAATAATGTTTCATGCAGTGGAAATGAGCTGGAACTGATTATTATTAATTGTACACATTTAATGGTGTTAGGGGGAGTTTTTTTTACTCCGCTTATCCAAGTTCTGCTCCTGCTGAAAGATTTGGGCTGAAAATGTTCCATTTACAACCATTTATCTCTGTGTGCTGGTAGATGGGCTTTCTGCACTGTGGGTTGTGTTGTCAAAAGGGATGACATCATGGTTGGATCTTCATGAGTCTCATGATGCCTTGAAAACCGTTCGAGGCGAGCGGAGCTGCGTGGCACAGTAATCTGCGCTCTGTGTCTGTGTGCGTTTGTGAAAGTGGGGGGAAAGTCTAATCCTGGTGTGTCTGATGGTGGAGGACTTATGTGTGAGTCCGCATGTGTGTGTGTTTCTGTCTCATATGGGCACTACAGCTCCATACTACGGTTCAGTGCAGTGTCCAAACGCATGTTCTCTGTATCTCATGCACAAACATATACAAACACACACACAAGAGGATCAAAGCAGCCAAATGCCTCTATCAGACCCTCTGCAGTCTGCTCCCGTCTGTCCTCTGTCATGGTGTGCAGCTTAGCCAACAAGTGTACTTGTTTTTGTGTGTGTGAATTCATGTTACTGTTAATTTCTTTCTTTTTTCCCCATCTATCCACCTCCCTCACTCTCACACACACCTTTTCTCTCATTTGTCTCTTTGTGTTGCTCTATTTTTCTCACCTGCATGCATCTCCCACCCTCCTCCCCCCTCCTCCGGTGCCTGCACTCTTTAACAACAGGTCATACAAAGTATACGGTGACCTTGCCAACGAATTGAAGGCGCTTCATACTAAAAGCTGGAGAAATGGCATAACTGGGTTAAATTATCCAGTCCTCTCTGAAGATAACAAAAGACCTAATCTAGTAAAAAATGGATGTGTTGTGCAAGAGAATTTGTTGTAGATGCATGGACATCAATATTAGAGAGAGCAGGGGGATGCATGCCCACTGAAAGATCGGTCATTTGTCTAGATTATGAAGATTAATTGTCCCTCTATTTTTATCTGTGCTGCCTGGAAGTCCCGCTCAGATGTTAGAAGAAAAGATGGATCTAAAGCAAAGGCCATCTAAAACTCAACACCGTTCTGCTGCACCGGGTTCTGCTTGCTGATTGTGGGCTGATAGAGGTGGGTTACTGTAACTCTCACGAAGGCATTTTTATGGAATACATTAATGATTGTATATGCTATTCTGGGAGTATGATACATTTGATTTAGTGATGTAAGGTGCTCCAGCAGCAGAGTAAGTGGAGTAAGTGTGGGACAGATTACACTCCTCGTTCTATGTTAAAAGGAAGGTCATGATGATGAGGCTGCTCTTCGTATATGCTCATGTCACTAAATTTATTCATCGTATCAGAATTTCACTCTTCTTCTATCCTCCTCATTTATATTTATTCAGCCGTTCACATTATAAAGTAAGAGAATTTTAATTGTTCTTTAAAACTCATTTTTCCATGCTTTTAACTACTAACTTTAACAAGGATGAAAAATAGGGTTTAGTTTGTATATTGCTCAATTCATTTTGACACTTGGACCAAGAAGCTAGAAGTCAAAACATAACCCTATGACTGGTATAGGAGCAACAGGACCCTAACAGCTAAAAGATATAATGCATTTTTACATCTATATTCAGCAATTTGAATATTGCTATAAAAAGAAAAAATTAAAGGTGCACGCAATCTGAAGTCTACATGCAAGTAGTTTGTGTCAGTGTCTAAACCTCTGAGTGCTTATAGTGGAAATCCATTGAGCCCTGAAGTCAGTTTTTATCTTCAACTTGTCAGTCTCCCGCTTGCTCTCACGACCAATACACTGCTACTATCTGAGACTGAAGTGAGGAATACTAATGAGCTAATTATACACACTCACGTCATTTCTACAAGAAACATACATATTTTTCGATTAGCAATAAAGACCTTGTTAAGATCAAACACATACAAGTGTACCTATGATGCGTAACCGGCTGCTCAAAATTAGGAAAACTGTAAAATAAACAAATTCCTAGAAATACGAAGCTTCAGAGCACCTCCGCCTGAAAGCTGAATACAAACTTGGGTGTTGATGGAAAACTCCAGGTTTGTGGGAGAATTTCTGGGAGAAAATGTTTTGCATTGAAACTAAACTGAGAAAAGCGTGCCGCCTCCCTCAGTTTGAATAAAGAATGTTGGTGATTCTCTTCTCAGGACGTGTTTAGCTACAGATTACTCGCATCTGGCCGGTGATTTGCTGCATCCTGATGCAGTTAGTGAGAACATGGACCGTAAAAGGGACGTGCGAACTGAGGTGAAATAATGAGAAACGAGGGGAGATAATATATTGGATAAATATGCAGAGCCTAACTGAGGGGACTGAGAACGTACAAATTTGTATGCGTGATACCGAGACCGAGATGGAGAGGCAGATGGGGAGAGAGGCAACGAGAAGAAAAAAACTCAGTGACATCATTGGAGTTGGTTTGTGTCAGTATGCATGTGTTGAAAGTAGATGCGAGTGTACTGGAGCGTGTGCAGGCAGCAGGGAGGGCTGAGAGCGAAGTAGTGACGTATTGTAATCTGGAATACTGAGAAGCCCAGCTGTGCTGAATCTGGGCATAGCGAGAGCTTACGTTACGTCATACAAGCACACACATACACACACTAATGCCCACATTGCGTGTCGTGAGCCCTGAAGGAAAACTGTTACTATATAGAGATCAGGAGGGCTAACGCACGTGTAGGTAGGGAGTATGTTCAGATTACAGCCCTTGCCTTAACGTATATCTCCTTGTTTGCAAGATATCAGTAGATATTAAGGGTTGCCTCCACCCACAACCGCCTGCCTGCTCTCATATGTGCTGCCGTGCACCATGGAAAGGATGCAGTAATGCCAGATGGAGTCGTGGTCAGCCCCATGTTGAGACACAATTTGGGCCCCACACTCTGGCAGCAATTTGCTGAAGGCTAAAATAACTCTCTTGGACTGGAAATACAGTATGTTTCTAATGCACCTCTACCCAAACGACTGATGGCACAATGTCTACAAAGAGCTGGAAAATGCCTATTCCTAGCTGTATAACCATATTTGGTAGTGACCTCAGGAAAGGGGAATAATTCTACCCATGTTACACTCCCTCCTTTGCTATTTTAGCTCCCTTAACCTCAAGCTCTTTTTTGTACTCCCTTTGATAAACATCAAATGGCTTAAGAGGAAAAAAAAAGCAACAACTCTTAACAAAATGACTTCTACGGTCTGAAGGGTCTAAGGCATTCCAACTTAGAGATGAGTGTTAAGATGCATATGTCCTCCAGCACTTATGATTATTAATAGAGCGTGATGTACTTGTATTCTCTGTTGCGTCATCTAGGTGATTTATCTCATATCAGTACACATGAGGGTCATATAAGCTGACAAAAAAGAGGAGTAATGGATTAATTAATAAAAAATTGGTGTTTGTGTTTAATTACTAGTACAGGACACTTGATGGCCATCGTTTTTGATAATGACAATGTTCATTTTATTTTTTATGCACTATTTTTTTTCCTTAACCATAATGAAATTTCAAAAATTAGCACAAAAAGTAAAGATGTGTTTGATTATTTCTTTTTTATATATAAATGTAATTGGTGGTGTATTATATATATAGTATATAGTTGGAAATCCTAATTAGTCACCTTTACAACAACGCAGCTAAACGTGTGGATAGTGCACCCCAAAAATGTGCTACACTTCCCTGGAACATTCTCTCGTTGGTATTTGTATTTTCCTACAGTCCGAAACAAAAAAACCCCACTATTTTCACAGTTTATTCATTTCACACTGTCCGAGACCTCAGTAGTGTGTTAAATGTTCATAAGCAGCTGCCTCCTCATGCTGGTTCGCTGTTTCCAGTAGGATTTCATCCCATTCTTCAACCATGCATATTTTTTTACTAATAATGCGGTTGTGTTGGTAACTCTATCATGTACATCACGTACCCTCCAGTCCCAAATTCTCTGTGGGGGACACTGTTGGTATCCTGGAGGATGGAGTTAGGTCTCATATTTTGCATATGTGGCTTCAGAATCTCATTCGGATCATCTATTCATTAGGCGCCCATTGGGTGCCAGCCATATGTCTGTGGCTGACACACACCTGACAGCACTTGAATTTCAAAACAGGAGAGACTTTCCACCAGGAGAGTGTTTCAGGGGATTTTGCACATTAGGAGCACTACCCACACATTTAGCTGTTACTCATTGCACAGAAGCACAATCCTTTCAAGTTATTCCTCGTTGTAATGGTGACTAATAAGGCTTTCCAACATTGTATAATACAGCACCAGTTAGTTTTAATTTAGAGGAAAAACAATTGACCAAACAGAAATGTCCTGATGGTGATAATATGCATTTAACATACTTTGGAAGCAGAACTGTGGCCTGACACTAAATTGTGATGTCTCTGATTCCCTCTGTGATGCAGTCATTTTGTAATCATCATGCCAGCTTCTCTGGTTTGTTGATGTGATTACAGACCTTTTAAGCTATAGGCATTTCTGCCATATTTTTCAGTCTCTGGTGTCTGATTGAACACAAACTCTTGCTCTTATCAGTCCAGTTGTCAGCACAGGTGGTGTAATGGCTTTCTAAAGTCTTTTTTCCCTTGTGTTTTGCTTCACTGATTATGTGTTGCACAGCACAGCTGACCTACAGCTCAATGCAAAATGCTGTTAAAGCACTCTTTAATGGTGCGACTTAAGCAAAGATGAAGAGATGTCTGTGTGCATCTGCTGTAATTTCAGTGAGAAGATGACACAGTTAATGCCATAATTTTTCATTCCTTTACTGGATGTTTGTATAGTAACTCATTGCCCCTTATTAAAATATTTCCGTCCCACGTCAAAAGACCCCAAGTAGCCACTCTGTTTGCCATAATGCTAGCTATGTGCTTCTGCTTCTCCTGCTTCATGTCATGTGTTTTCTGCTGCCATCAGAAGCGAGCACACACTCCTGAGATGGGCCAGATGTACGTGGACGTGTACCATTTTCCCCTCCTAGCTGACTGACTTGTTTGTGACTTTATTATTCCTCTACAGTGTTACATTTCACAACAAAACCTCTGGAAAGTATTTTTCTTTCTTACACTGGAAAATTCTGACTGTCACATTTGAGTGAAATTTCTCAAAATAGCAACGCTGAACTACAAATGCAGGGTTTCAACACTTTGCATTCCTGCGACGTCTGGAGGTGCATGAAGAATAAAGCATGAGAGAAAAGACAGAGGGAGGCCGTAGAAAATGGAAGGTGATGTGATTCATGTGAGCGCTTCTGAAAAAGTACAACTTGGATTTTCCTGCTCAGTGTGCAGTTTTCAACAGAATTTTGTAGCGTTAGACACACCGAGGGGGAAAAAAAACCTTAAATATTGTAGGTCGTGTCAGGTGGAAATAATGAGCTCATAGAAATGTATACATAACACGCATTTCACAACTTTACATCAAGATGGTATGTAAATGGTTTCATACTCATTTTGCACATGTGCTGCTTCCAGTTGATCCAGTCACAGCTGAATGGATGTGTGTGTAATGTGTGGGTGAATTTGATCACATATTAGCTCCACAGAGGGATCCCTTCACCTTGTTAAAAACATGAAAAAGGGTGCTGTTCAAACCATAGCCCACCATAGTTGTAACTATAATAAAGAGAAATTGTACCATTAGAAAGGTAGATTTCCGATTATTTTTGCATGACCACCAGACTAAAGCTACTTTCATTACAGAGCACACAAACCAACCAGGAGAGGATAAACTTCATTGGAGCTTGATGTGTGGTTTTAGAATGGCGCTCTAGGTTACTTCTCTCAAAAGTGCTTCGGGTTTGATTGAAACAACGTAAAAGGTTGGATTAGTGGAGGACAAATAAATGCATCCTTCAAATTCTTTTTAGAACTTCTTGACATTTCCTGTTTTCCTGTTTGCTAATCATAAATCTAATCATGCTCATACCTTTCTTTTTTCTCCTCAACCATCATTGTGTGCCCTCTCAGGCTTCTTCACATCTATGTTCAGCTGCTGCAGTCAATGTTTTCATTAATTTTTTGCACCTTTGTTATTGTTTTAAAAAAATAAACCATTTTCTAAACACAGGCTAAGCTATCAGATACTAAAGTGCATGGCTGCACTGTTGCAGGAAGATGTTGTAATCATCATCTGCAGTACACTGCATTAAATGTTTAGATTAAAAAGTCATACCATTATAGCTGTTCACCACTTATGTTTATAAAAACAATAATACTAATGATAATTTATCGTAGTCATTGTCAATCATGCTGTTCTGTAAGGTGGTACTGGAATGCCTTTACCTTTCTGTGTTGCAGTGTAGCTTGCACAGTGTACTTAAATTCCTCTGATAAGGGTCACAGCGTTGTGTTGCCATAGTGCTTCATATACCATTTTTATGCCATTATTAAGATCAATACTGGTATACCTGATGTGGATAGTGACAGTATGGGTGATATCTACGTCCCTACTAAAATATAAATGTACAGGTAGTAGTAGTGGTTATAAATAAATATTATTTGCAGTAACATGTTGTGTATCAGATAATATATGACCTTGTGGGTGAGTAGATTGCATTGTGTAGAGAAGGGGTGTCCAGCTCTGGTTCTCATATGGATTTTAGATGTGTACCTGCTCCAACACACTTGATCCAAACTGAATGACTCTGCTGCTGCCTTGGCATGCTGGCCCATTAATGTGATTGAAGTGTGCTGCTGCAGGAAGCATTCAGAACTTGCAGGGCAGCTGCCCTTGTGGACTGACTTCAGACACCTCTAGTGTAAAGGGTGTGGAGAATTGTCTGTTATGTTTAAGTGGAATCTGTCTGCATGCATGTCTTGGTGAAACAAAAATCTGTATTCCTTTTTATTTGCACAAAGAGTTAGAACCCATATGTTAGATTTGCAGATTCCTCAACCACATCCTCTCTAAACCCAAGCACTGCGTCACTGAGTTATCTTGTAAGGTTAGCTATAGGCTGCGTTTGCATGTGATGTAATCTATTCTACATCCTCTGCATTATCTCGATGTCAGCGTTTTGTGTTTTAATTCAGTGGTGTTTCATTTTCCATGAAATGGTGAAACTAAAGGCACTCTGTCATCATGTCTTGTTTGGGAGATTCAAAAGACTCTGCCTAGAGATCTTGAAAAAAAAAAGTACCATTTTTGGAATTGAATGCGTTTGAGTGGACGCAAAGATGGAGATGACGTCTGGAGGGTGGGCAGATTCGTTATTCTGCAGAAGAACATTGCATTAGTGGTTGCTGATTATAATGGAGGCTTCTAAACATTCAGTCACCCCACATAAGGATAGCTTTCGCCCCAGGAACTAAATGTACTAAAAGGTTGTGTGTGTTGCTATGCATGTCATCTGTTGATTTGATTGCAGACCAACTACAACAGGTTACAAAAAATAAATAAATAATGAAAACATTTCCAAAAAAGTCTGGATGTGATCGAAATAGATGGACACTGGAATGCTATTGACGCAGACAGAGACAGTAAGGTCATTATTGCTTTGCCCGGGGGAGAAATGTGCCTCGCAGGTCTCAAAAGTGCTTCTCCATCTCATTTGCCATCATCAGAACTGTCTTGTCCCCGCTGGCCGTGTGGAAGACAGGATCCATCAAAATAAGGATGGTATTGAGATGTGTCAAAGTCACAGCAGGAGATGCCTGTCATGGTTGGAGTGTTCTGATAGGTCCATGTCACTAGGAATCACATTCACTGTCCTTGTCTAGCATGAGGGGATCAGAGCAGTTTATCTATAGTAAACATAATCTGCCAGGATTCCCTCGTCCAGGACAACAAAACATGAGACGTGCAGCTTTTAAAAGTTTCCGGGCGCAAGTGAAGGCAGCTCCTTTTTATTTTAATGTGAGAACATCAGCAGCTGCTGCTGGAGCTTTATGACTTGAGCATAGCCATACGGACACCATGTTTGAACTCACAGTAGTCATGCTTGAGTGTGTTTGCGCTTGCAGGCTAGCTGTGTGCTCACATACCATAATTAGTATAATGAGTTATTTATAGCCAGCTGTGGAATTAGTCGTGGAATTGCCAGGCAGCCTCAGGGCTGATTAAGCCACTTGCCAATCAATTATTTATGGCTTCCTGGAGAAGAGTAGCTTGTCCTCTTTTGTATGCAGCACCATGGCAACACAACAGGAAGCAGAAAGCCTGTGGAGAGGAAGTAGACCCTGCGATGTAATCAGCTGTGCCTCTCCCTTGCTCAGACTCACATACACACACACAGTGCTCTAATATAAACCATACTTTTATTAGGAGCACTCCATGAACTCCCGAGACCCAATAAAAGGTGTTTATGTTCTGTGTTTGAGAGAAAATAAATTGGATGATTGAAATTAGATTAATCCCAAATGGGGAGATGAAGGAACATAGCGAGCATGGCATAGAAAATCTGCTTTGCATCCTGTCCATGTAAGAGCAAGTAAACTATAGAATATGGGATGAACTTTTTAAGTTTTGATTTTATACATCTTACTTTCTAAATCTGAGGAAGTGGTGGCGTTTTTCCCAAATTTGTGTGGTAATGAGCTAGTGTGCTGTACTCTGAGTAAACAGTTTCTCCATCTAAACACTGCAAACGATGATCTCCTGCAGTTTTGCCACAGATTTCCTGTATGAGTAGGTCCCTCTGTCGATCAATAGAAAAATGTTTATCGTAGTTGGTGTACATAGCAACGCGCAAAATAAACCCCAACAGAAAGTGATGAAAGTTTTTTTTACCATTAACGGCACCCTGCTTTTTTATCTGTGAACACCTTTGCTTGCTGAAGTCTCTCTCTCCTATGTACTGCACAAAAATAACACAGAAACAGACATGAACATCTCTCCATGAGAGCTCAGTGAAACTGTGCGCAGCCTGTTCTTTTTCACTAAAAGTAATCGGATGAAGTCTAACTTATGCATGTCAGCGAGAGCATGGCAACGCTTTGAGACGAATTTCAATCAGTCTGTCTTACTCCTACACAGCTACTTGGCTTCTTGCTGTGTGGGAGGTCCACAGGACATTGCCACAGGCTGCATCCTTGCAGCTCTGCCGCCCGAATTAAATTTAAAACTCTCTGCTGTTTTTCATCAATCACTGGACTCTGTCTATATAAATCATGCCCCTGAAGGAAATGCCAAGCTTCCAGCTTGCAGACCTAATCTGTGTAAGGTTTCCTGGACAGCAAAAAACAGAATCGTATACATACAGGTCTGTCTCAGAAAATTAGAATATTGTGATAAAGTTCTTTATTTCCTGTAATGCAATTAAAAAACATGAAATGTCATACATTGTGTATTCATTACAAATCAACTGAAA